>JAIFKI010000015.1:1596537-1659037 GCA_025389145.1 Misgurnus mizolepis
ACAGAGTACGAGAAAAATGGCGCACCCAGGAACTTTGTGGAGCGAGTGTTTGGTGGGGAGTTGAGCAGCACGGTGATGTGTAAGGAATGCAGAACTGTGTCTCTGGTGACTGAGATGTTTCTAGATCTATCTCTTCCTGTAGCTGATGAGGTAACCTGTTTGCTTTTAGACATTATTAAAATATCACTAAGTGAACAGAATGATTTTAGAAGTAATCGACCAATATATTATATTTTATCATCACCGTTGCCCAATAAATCTTTTCACTCTGCCGACAAATTAAGTAAATTTAGTAACATTTTGTTAAATTTAAGTAAATCTACATAAACAGAATAACTTTTGAAGTGATAGACCAATATATTGTCGTTGGCGATATATCGGTCAATATTTTATAATCACCGTTGGCCAATAAATATTTCAATTGGCTGACAAATTAAGTAAATGTAGTAAAATATTATTAAATTAAATTAAGTAAAATTACATAAACAAAAGATTTTTGAAGTGATAGACCAATATATTGTCGTTGGCGATATATCGGTCAATATTTTATAATCACCGTTGGCCAATAAATATTTTCACTCTGCTGACATGTTAAGTTAATTTTGTAACATTTTGTTAAAATTTAAGTAAAATAATGTAAACATAATGACTTTTCAAGTAATAGACCAATATATTGCCATTGCAGATATATCAACCAATATTTTATCATCACTGTTGGCCTATAAATCTTTTCACCTGGCTGACAAATTAAGTAAATGTAGTAAACTATTATTAAATTAATAAAAATTACATAAACAAAATGATTTTTGAAGTGATAGACCAATAAATTGTTGTCGCCGATATATCGAGCAATATTTTATCATCACCGTTGGCCAATAAATAATTTCACTCTGCTGACAAATTAAGTAAATTTAGTAAAATTTTGTTAAAATTAAGTAAAATTACATAAACAGAGGACTTTTAAAGTAAAGACCAATATATTGTTGTTGACAATATTTTATCGCCATTGGCCAATAAATCTTTTCAATTGGCCGACAAATTTAGTAAATGTAGTAACATTTTGTTAAAATTAAGTAAAATTACATAAACAAAATGACTTTTAAAGTAATAAACCAATATTTTGTCGTTGCCGATATATCAACCAATATTTTATCATCACTGTTGGCCAATAAATCTTTTCAATTGGCTGACATGTTAAGTTAATTTAGTAACATTTTGTTAAAATTTAAGTAAAATTACGTAAACATAATGACTTTTCAAGTAATAGACCAATATATTGCCATTGCAGATATATCATTCAATATTTTATCATCACTGTTGGCCAATAAATCTTTACAGTTGACCGACAAATCATCCTTTTGCTTAAATTAGTTGTTCCTAATGAAAGGACAATGTCAGATGATGTAAAGCCAACATCCGACAGACAATAAAATTACCAATAATTATTTGCTTTTTATTGTGACATACATACCATTGTGTCACATACAACAACACTTCGGTAGCTTCAGCCATAACTCTATTTTTCAAGTACTACATTATAAACATTTCTGTTTCTCTCTCATTAACTATAATTGCACTTGTCTTATCAGCCTCATATTTACAAAAAATGTATTTGGCTATTATGATATGTTACTAAAAGCATTTTCCAGGGTGTAAACTAACTGTATTACTCCTTCAGGCCTACAGGAAGAAGAACCAGAAGAAGACAGTTCAATATCGTACCAGTGTCAGTGAGGATGGTGATGACACAACCAGAATGGTCAATGGGAATGACGACATGCCTACAGGAGCAGGAAGCAAATATCAGCAGAAGAAAGCCAAGAAACAGGCCAAGAAACAAGCCAAGGTAAACTTAAACTGTAGTTAATACGCTAGGTTGAGTAAAATCACCTTTGATGTAAATAAAAAATAATTCCTTCAAAAACATTTTGGTGTAGACATCACACATTTCAGTTTAAGACAATCCAGACCATGCACACTATAGATGATTAGCCGTTTAAAACTTTGCATTTACAGACTCAGCGGCGACAGCAGAAACTGGGGAGTAAAGTCACTGTAGATGCGCTGACCAATCAAAACGCAGCCAGCAGCACAGAGGAGGTACCACCTCAGAGTGATGCTAATGGAAGTACTGATATGGAAACGGGTGAAAGTACCCAAGAGCATATCGGCCAATCACCAGACAGTAATGCCTCATCTCTAACATCATCCCAAAAAGATGAAGATGATGAGGAACCTGAACAAGAATCTGCTACTTCTGTCAACAACCGCTTCACTGCCTTATCAGAAGAGCAGAATTCGGAAGAAATCTCTGTGGAAGGAGAAATAAACGAAGTTGTGGAAGAAGACGGTGTTGAAGAAGATCATCTGGTAGAAGAAATAAATTCTATGTCCCTGAAAGCAACTTCAGAACAGGAAAGTGCGATGGAGAATGGAGATGATGTCTTGGTACAAGAGAAAGAATACACTGTGGTTAATCAGGACCCCGAGCTTGCGTTTCACACATTGGCCACCAGGGCGGCACCCGGGAAACAGGAGTGTTCAGTGGAGTCCTGCCTTTATCAGTTTACAGAGGTTGAACACCTCACGGACAACAACAGGTTGATGTGCGTTACCTGTACAAAACGTCAGTCCGGATCGAAAGCCTTGGAAGGTACTGTGTTCAACGTTTTTGTAACGCGTATAGTCTCTGTTGATTCGAGCTCAGTTAGTCAGCCAAGACAGATGGCAGTACACACTTGCAATGAGAAACTGGTTGAAATGTGTAAAATCTGTTTATTTTTGGTTGTCGCTTCAGGTGGTAAGAAAGGTGTTTACAGAGACGCGCTAAAGCAGATGCTGATCTCCTCTCCTCCCCCAGTACTCACACTTCACCTGAAGAGATTTCAACAGGTGAAACTTTCATCAAACAGATAATTTCACAGTAATCTGTCATTATTCAGCCTTTTAACTATTTGCCTATTTCCTCTCAAGATTTCATACAGTGTTTGTAAGGTAAACCGTCAAGTTCAGTTCCCTCACATCCTGGATATTGCACCGTTCTGCTCCCTAAACTGCAAGGTGAGCAAAATTCCCATCCTCACTCCCCTGATCCAGAAAAAGCATCCATACTATTCTTATATTGATGTTGTGTTGTAGGGAGTGAAGGAGGATGAGACCCGAGTGCTGTATAGCCTTTACGGCATAGTGGAACACAGTGGCACCATGCGATCAGGACACTACACGGCTTACGTTAAATCCCGAACTTCCACACACAACTCCGTTGAAAACGGCTCAAGTGGTTGTGAGTATCAGTGCCGGTTAACATTTTGGTGACTTTGCTGTTTCATAAAGATGACATATAAAACAGTAAGGCTGTGTTTGATATCATTTCTTTCCTCTTGGCAGGTGATGTTGAGAACAGTAAAGGATCGTGGTTCCACATCAGTGACAGCAGCGTCCATCCGGTTACAGAGGCCAAAGTTCAGAGTTCTCAAGCCTACCTCCTGTTTTACGAAAGGATCTCATAATAACGTATCGAACAGTCTGGTCAAATCAAAGGGCTGCTGGATCTTCATTCCAGCTCACAGATCACTGCTGCTATGAAATCCTGTTTTAAACAACTGAAGACTTGAAGTTGTACGAGCATCATGTTTTATTTTCTTAGTATAATAAGCTGCTGGTACTCGGAAACAATTTTTATTTTATGAAACAATTTACATGCAATTAATTTACAAAAGAATAATGATAAAAATATCAACGGTAATATCATAGGTTTTTTTTGCATCTAGAAATGTGGTTTTGTGGGGGTTTCTCATTGGCTTTTAAAGCACAACTCTGCTGCCAAGACTGACAGTCATATTGAGATCATGTTTCACTTTAAAATTAATTTCATGCCAATAAAGAACATTTACACCTCATTACTGTAATGTTGGGCGATCTTAATGGTCCTAAATATAATTTTTTTGGGGGGGTGACATGACTAAATGTATTTACATTTTTTGACCGTCATCCTTTAACATATGTATTTTTTAAAGTCTGAAGAACAATTTTATCTTGCAATAAATAACTACATGTGCTCAGTATCATCCTGTTATCTTCATGCAGCATGAATTCATTGTGGGTTGCATTACAATTTACATGGAGATTTTATCATGTATTAAATGCAATAAAATGAAAAACAAGGTTACATTCCTTGTCAAATGTTGTTCATTCAAATCACAGAAGCAAAAGAGCAGGTGGTGATGAAACATGACATCATCTTCCTCAAGGGGGCGCTTGATGGCTCAGAATGCAGAATATGTGATGCTTTAAATCGCATTAAAATCTCAGGAGGAGACTTTGTCAGCAAAAAGTGTTATCTTTTAAAATCACAAAAATGTAACGATTGTTATTTGATTAAAAATCTGACACTGCAATCTCTCATTAACGTGCGAAGTAAACGTAAACGACGGTGATTGGTCGAGCCTTACCTGCGCTAAGAAAAGTAACACGTACCACGTCACCAGACCATCCATCTGTTCATTCAGCAACTGTCTGTCTGGGTAGTAGTTTACGGATGTGGGAAACTTTAATATGCATTACGTTAATGATTTTTTTTAAAATCGTAGAAACTTAAGACAACTCCAAAAGCCGCTAAGCCCCGCCCGTTTATAATATACCGTTTAACAGTGGCGGGAGTTTAGAACGCAGCAGTAAACTGTCGCTATGGTAACGATCTAAGCCGGAAGTGCCAGACTCTCTCAAGGTAAGCAACGATAACAGACATTAACAAAATACATCTACTTTGTATTTCGGGAAAATGCAAATATATAAAGTATTTAATATCTCGGAAGACAAGTTTGGCATTCGTTAAATAGCTACTGCGTTTTATGAGTTTTGCACTGATTGTTCTTTTTTTTTTTAAGCAAAACGGACGGTTGGCGATAATATTTAGATTTTTGTATATTTAAAAGCATGTTATTGCGTTAAAATTATATTGCTTCGTGATATATCCTTTAAAAAAAATGAGGTAATTTTTAAATACCACGTTATCCCTTTTTATTAACCATGGTTTCATTACAGTTAAAACAAAAAGACCATGGTTACTGTCGTAAAACGATGGTTTTGCTAATCTAATAATACACCAAAAAACATGGTTACTACACTTTTACCACAAAAAACATGGTTAATTTTCAATAGGGATTTGAATATTGTAGTCATGGTTTATAGAAAAGTACCATATACTACCTGTTACCATCACTGTGCCATGAAACTACAGTATTTTATAAGATGGTATAGATAAAAAGTTTGAATAATTTATAAAATAATTTTTTATTAAGCTTAGTGGTTGACCGATATGGGTTTCTTTTTTAATAGACGATGCCGATACCGATATTAAGAAAACTGTATGGGTGATATAAGGCTGTTATACAGTTTACAGTTAATAAGAGAAAAACAGAAAATTGGCAAAACTAAAAAAACATTAGTTATGCATAACATTTATAAATATACCATTTTAAAGTACTTATAATATCTACAAGACATAATTAATGTGGATCTGACATCTCACGGTACTGTTTGCATACGTGTGTTGAAAAAGTGTGTTGTTGTGTGTGACACAACATAACATCATTTCAAAAAGTGAAATATGATTGGTCAGATTTTGGCGTTACATTGTGTGGCACTGGGTGTTTTACACTACAAACAACAAGTTTAAGTTATAGAGAAATTTACTGCCGATTGAAAAAATTTATCGAACAATGCTGATAATAAAAATAATCTAAATATTGGTCGATATATCGGCCTTTGCAATATATTGTACAATCACTACTTAAGTTTCTTTAGCTAACCAAATACATGGAATATATCTCTGTCTGTCTGTCTGTCTGTCTGTCTGTCTCTCTCTCTCTCTCTCTCTCTCTCTCTCTCTCTCTCTCTCTCTCTCCTCTCTCTCTCTCTCCAGTAATGTCCAAGTCAGTGATATGTCCTATGAATATGGGCTCCACTGTCCCTGAGTCCCTCTCCAGCTTACAGAGGCGTCTTCAGGCAGCCGAGCAGCAGTCCGAGGAGTTAGTGAAGGGTCTGGGTTTTTTGGGAATGTCTGCAGATCATCTTCCCCGGAACACTTCAGCCGAGAGCTCCTCCAAGCACCCGGACAGTCCAGTGAACATCCATCAGCCCCTTGGTGCTGGTGAAGATGGTTTGCTATGTAGACGATGTGGATGTGAAACGCTTGTCTCCCGTGTGTGCCGATTGGAGAGCCTTTTGCACGCTCTCAAACTCACCACATTCCGCTTGGAAACGGACAGAGAGCTTAATCCATCCCACACGGGTCAGTGCTCTTCCCCAAAACAGTTCCTTACAGTTGTGCCTGTGTGTGCGAAATCTGAAAAAAAAACAATAATGCATCTTCAGTATACTGTTTGTTTCTGTAGCTCAGTTGTTAGAACAAAGGTCAAGGGTTCTATTCCCAGGGTATATCAACACAATCATTTCCCCTGTGTGCAGCACGTCTACAGGAGCAGTTAAACACCCTGCAGTGTCAGTATGAGGAAGAGCAGCGCTCCTCACAGAGACAGATGCTGCAGATACAGGATCGATTGCAGCAGGCCTGTGAAGAGAGAAAGGAGGCGCAGCAGGAGGTGCTCAGACTCAGGAAGGCGCTGGAGAGCACCGTATACACTAAGGTAAATGTCCTCCTAAATAAGTAGAGTTTTTAGTTTAGGGAAAATTTTAAGGAGAGTGTGAATCAAGTCAATTTGAATAATTGCTTTGGTACCTCGCGGTTCACAGATGAAGGAACGAGAAGCGCGGGAAATTGCAGCACACTTGGAAGCTGTGCAATCCCACAATGCACTGCTACTCAGAGTGAAGGAGATGGAGAGAGGTGTAGAGAAGAAAAGTGGACAGGTAAATAAAGAACAAGAAATGCCTGTTTAAGGTATGTCCTCGTGTAACGTGACATCACAAAGTGCACTGGCTTCCTTTGATAAATCAGATGATACCCAATCAAAACTGTCCGTTGGTTATTTGATTGTGTCATATATTAGGTAAAGGCTCTTGAAGCAGACTGTCACGCCCTACGAGTTGAGGGACAAGCAAACAAGACAGAGCTAAAAAAGAGGAAGGAGCGAATTTTGAGCCTGGAGAGAGAGTGTCAACAGCTCAAAGATCATTTCGGTCAGAAACAGTTAATTATGACACATAAAATTGTCTGTTGCTAATAAAACCTAAGTGTGTTGTTTCCTCTCAGGTGTAAAAGAGACTCTAATATCAGAGCTGAGCAAAGAGATAAAGGTACGAAAACGTAAGAAACATTGACTGTAATGGCATATAAATAATGAGCCAACTCATCGCATGTATGTGTGTTTAGAGTTTGAAGATGTCTCTGCAGAAACAAAAGCAGGAGAACAGCAGACTCGTGACAGATGGACAAGATCTCAGAGCAGCTGCAGATGAAGTTCAGGTAGCGCCTTATACACCATACACTTTATGATAAAGGTACCTGTTATGGCGCTTTTCTATTGCATAGTACCCCACGATTTGGTTTGGGTCAGGTCGGGTCAGCTCACCTAACGTTGGCTTGGTTAGCTTTTCCATCGAGTTTAGTATCACTTCGCAGTGGGAGGGATTATAGGTGTGTCGTTATTTGCGCTGCCTACTGCTGTGACATCGTACAAGTGAGATCGTTGTTGTAAATTCCTATACATTCATTTATTTCTCAGCCTGCCACAAAATTAAAATTGACCAACACAAATAGATTTTGCAAATCGCATTTATCAATACATCTGTCTCACATGACAGTTTCTGTACAAACACCTGTGGCGTCAGTCGATGTGCTCCGCTGGGCCTCATTTAAGTTGCATTTAAGCATAAATGTGGACACGCGTGTTGCGAATGTGCCGCCACAAACTGCAAGTTTGGGTAAACTGGTATGGTGTTCCTGATTCTCAACATGTGGATGTTTTTTATCACTAAAAGGAAGTTTGGGAACTTACAGCAAAGCACAGATGACCAAAGGTTTAGTCAAAACAGTGCAAGCTACCATGAAGGTAAAGCTAATCTTTAATATAATATTGATGACGCTGATAGTGACGATTCTCTCAGACCAATCAGTGATCGACAATGTTTTCGCGTCACTTTTTGACATCAGCTCAGGTTGCTTGGAACCTCGACCGAGGTGGTACTAAAAAAAGTATTAGGACTACGTACTGCGCCCAGTGGAAAAGCCCCCAAAAGTAAGCTGACCCGACCCAAACCAAACCGTGGGGTACTATGCAATGGAAAAGCTCCATTATAAAGGGACATGTGCTTTAAAAAGGTCTTAATATGTACTGTTTAAATACAGGTTTGTATGCATTCAGTACCAGTAGCTTTCTTTGAGAGTCCCTATGTGTCCACCAATATTCAAACAAGAGTCTGTTTTAGGAATGTTGAGCATCCATTCATTAAACTTTAGTGGTATATTATGTAGATGTATAAAACATATTAACCTTTGTCTCTTTTTGCGTCTCAGGTGTTGAATAATAAGTTAGAGGTTCAGTGTTCAGGGCTGAATGCTAGAGTACAGTCATTAATACACGAAAACACTCGGTTACAGACAGAATATCAAAACAACATTAAGGTAATACAATGCACTAAAATGTTAGTTTTACCTGATTTACTGACATGAAAAACAACTCTATTCATACTGCCAGAATGAAATTTGTGTACCTTTTCAATAAGAAGTGAAACAACATTTAATACTAAGAAGTAAAGTGAAATGAGTAAAGTAAAATTAGAATGCAAAAACAGGTGTAGGGTGTAAACTAATAATAAATTATTAATAAGGAAACAAAGGGTCGATCAAGACTCAACACGAGGCACACAGACCTTAGGCCATGTGACTCTCCACACAAAAACAAGACAACAATAAGGACTGCCACGATCCTGTCACATAAAACAAGACAGAAGACATGCAGGGCTGACAGGATCATAAGAAAACCTATCTAATAGAGTCAATAATAGTATGAATAAACGTTTGTTTATAGATACTGTATACTCTTCTTACACACAAACACACTGCTGTATTTGTGTTGTTGTTTCAGGCAGAGCGAGATTGTGTGTCTAAACACATAAAAGAACAAGATCTGCTATTAGACACAGCCAGAAGAAACGTCCAGGTTGAACTACAGAGCACAATATCAGAGAAACTCACCCTACAGAAACAATTGTAAGTCACACACTAACTAACCCCGAAAGCAATCACGTCATTAAACTCTCTAGGTTTACTATAGCCCAAATATAGTCCAGCTATGAGCAACCCACTTCTAGCCCAAATAAACTTGTCGTTTTTGTCAAGAGATTTATGATATTCCATCATGCACTGCAAAAATGAATGTCTTACTTATTTTTTTTTGTCTTGTTTTCTAATATAAATATATGAACATTCTTAAATTGAGATACATTTACTTGGTAAGCCAGTGGCTTAAGATATTAAATCTTGTTCATTGAAATAAATGATAAAAATCAAGAGTTTTTTTTTTTTTTACTTAAAACAATTCAAAATGTCTGCCAGTGCAGTAAGAAAAATCTTAATTCCAGTTTCATCTTAATTCAATAAACTTAATTTAAGTTAATTTTTACTTACTGCACTGGCAGATGTTATATATTATATAATCACTGATTGTTCTTGGGTTTACAACATAATTATACGTTTGAAAATTCCAGAGAAGATTTAATGAAAGTAAAACTAAGATTACATAATCAAAAACTATTTCCATCAAGTCACAGTATGAATAGACTGCTTAGTGGAAGACATCTATTGCTCTGTTTTCAGGGGTATGACAATAATTGGTCACTATGCATAAACCTGGTGGGCTCTCCTTGTTTTCCCTATAAGGGAGCTCTTGAAAGAGGATCATGCCAAACTACAGCAGAGTTCATCTGTTGCCCAGCAGAGAGCTGTCAATCATCAACAGATCCTGGGAAAAACCATTACGAGACTTCAGGAGGAGCTCAGCTGTGCGATGAGAGAAGAAGAAACCAGAAAGAAGGAGAGAGATCAGGTAAAGAGTGAGGTAAATAATTAATATATAATTACAGTAAATAATTCATTTGTGTTGGTGTAAACACTTTCGTAAGTTTTAATAAAAAGGTTTAAACACAATTAATGTGACCATGGACCACAAAACCAGTCAACTGAGATTTATACATTATCTGAAAGCAGACTAAATAAGCTGTCCATTGATTTATGATGATAATGTTAGGATAGGACAACATTTGGTCGAGATACAACTATTTGATAATCTGGAATCTAAATATTGAGAAAATTGCCTTCAACTCTTTCCCCGCCATTGACGAGTTATCTTGTCAATTAAGAGAAAAATTTGCATAAAAACTAGTGCTGGGCAAAGATTAATTGCGATTAATCGCATATAAAATAAAAGTGATTTTTAATATATGATATAATATATGCTGTGTGTAATTATTATGTATATATAAATACACACACATCATGTATGTATTTAAGAAACATGTACATGTTAATATATATATATATATATATATATATATATATATATATATATATATATATATATATATATATTTATATTTATATATATTCTATATTATAGTTACAAAAATTTCTGAAACGTATATATGTTTGTGAGTATGTTTAAATATACATAATAATTACACACACACACACACACACACACACACATATTATGCAAAAATTACCTTTTTTTGTATGCAATTTATCGCGATCAATCTTTGCCCAGCACTAATAAAAACGTGTTCCTGCTGAATTTTAACAGTTTTTTGTTAATCTGCAATACCGTGATTAGCCACTAGATGGCTAGACTTATCTAATTTATGAAAAAAACTGAAGCCAAAACGTTATTTACTAATTTTAAACTCTGTGTATGTTTTGATAATCATTCTGAATCTGATAATTTTAAAAATTCCTTCACAAAAATGCAATTATTTCATCTTTTTGCTCAAAGAAATATTTTTAAAGATAAAATTGTCATATTTAAGAGTTTATAAGCAGAGAAAAAAATATAGATAGGATGAAATCTATAGGAATGATTTTTTTCCATTTGGTTTGTTTGTTTATTGTTTGAAAGCAGAGGGTCTGTTCTTTCATTTGATATATTTGTATGTATATATATATATTTTCCTGGAAGGCATTTTGTGAAAATCACAAAAAATGCTGGCGGGCAACTTTTAAAAAAATCGCTGGCGGGGAATGAGTTAAAGAAATGAAGTCCCTTGCACTGCATCCACTCACAAAAATCAAAGTTTAAATATTTTTACAGTAGGAAATGTACAAAATATCTACATGGAACATGATGTTTACACAATATGCTCATGATTTTGGGCTAAAATAAAAATCTATATTTTTGACACATACAATGTATTTTTGCCTATTGCTACAAATTTACCCATGCTACTTAAGACTGGTTTTGTGGTCCAAGGTCACATATTAAACATGCATTTTAAAAAGCCACATATAAGTGCTTCAATAATACATTTTCGCGTTTTTCTCAGATGAGCTCAGAAATGGTTTTGCTGGAAAAGCAGAAAAATCTTCTAGAAACACAGCTGTCAGAAATGAAGGTACTAATGACCACTTCCATCAATTCTACATAAAGCTTTATCATTGGTGTTTGCCAGAAGAAAATTGATGCTCCAGTTCTGTCGGTTATATAATTGTAATATTACATCAGCCATAATAATCATCATTATTTTATCCCTGTGATTGACAGGTTGAGTCGACCACAGTGAAGTCAGCGCTGCATAGACAAGAAAAGGAGAACAGGGCACTGATGGAGAGCCTGGCAGTCATGCAGCATCAGCAGGTTTAAGATCAAATAGATCATAGAGTCTTTGTCAGAAGATAAGTGTGCATGTGACCTCTTTCTGTCTCTCTAAGGTAACTCATCGTCAGGTAGAACAGATGCTTTGGGAGTTGACAGACAGCAAGAACAAACTGGCTTACGAGAAGGGCAAGCTGCAGGTCTCTTGCACTCACATACACACATCGTGTTTTTATTATGTATGTGTGTAAAGGGTGTATATTACAATCATTATAAAATGTGACACACAATGGCAGTCATCTGATAAACACACCGTGCTTCGTTTGTATGTGCACATATTGCAAAAACGCACAGAAACCACATTGTGTGTTTGTACAGGCCCAAGTGCACCAGATGGGAGATGACCTGAAAACATTGAATGCTGAATGTGCTCAAAACTGTCAGATTAATATTACACTGCAGAACAGTTACACACAGGTAAACACATCCCTCTCTTTAACAAGCCATCACTTTTTGCATATTTTCATTTGGATCAGTCACTTGATACATAGTTTAACTCTTTCCCCGCCATTGACGAGATATCTCGTCAATCAAGAGAAAACGCTTCCCCACCAATGACGAGTTTTTCCGTCTTTCCGCAGTACCGCTATTATCCACTAGGCCCTTCTGCAACTTTTTAAACCCGGAAGTATTGCCATATGACAAGCTGCTGCATGTCCGTGTCTGTTTTAAAGATCGCTCTGAATGGGATCTCTATGAAAAGTCCGTCACAAAATGGAATTATCTCTGCTTTTTGCTCAAAATGTGGTGTTTTTGCAGAAACCTACCCATATTCAAAAGCTGATTACAAAAGAACCACTGATGGTAGGATGAAACGTTTTTTTTTTTTTTGAAAGCAGAAGGTCTGTTCTTTCATTTGGTATATTGTATGTTTATATATTTGAAGAAGAACAATTTCGGAAGACATTAAACTTTGGTGAAAATCATGAAAAACGCTGGCGCTGGCTGGCAACTTTTTTTAAAAACGCTGGCGGTGAAAGAGTTAATTAGTGAACAAAGTATAGTTTTGTTTATAGAGTTATATCTAGTATATAGACCGTTTCATCGGGCGCAAGTGCGGTGACGCGATAAGCGTCTGGTCCGAACTTTACTTCCGGTTTCTTTTTGTTTAATGGTCTGACTAGTTGCTGAAACTGAACTCTTAAAGAAATACCTCGTCGAAAATAACAAATGTTTTGCGTTCCTATATGTAATCTACGTGTTGTTTATTTTGCTTGTTATATAAATAAACTACTCTAAAAGGACTTTGTTGTTATTTATTCTTCGCGGAGTTTACGGGAAGTTACGTGATGACCACGAAAGCCGCTTGTTTATGTTGTTACTGCTGAAACCATCTATACTAGTACTGTTTACAGCTGATATTGTTCAAAGGGTACATTTCACAAGACTTTTTTAAGATGTCAAATAAATCTTAAGTGTCCCCAGAGTACGTATGTGAAGTTTTAGCTCAGAATATCATACAGATATTTATTATAGCATGTTAAAATTGCTACTTTGTAGGGGTGAGCAAATATGTGCTGTTTTGGGGTGTGTCCTTTAAAATGCAAATGAGCTGATCTCTGCACTAAATGGCAGTGCTGTGCTTGGATAGTGCAGATTAAGGGGCAGTATTATCCCCTTCTGACATCACACAGGGAGCCAAATTTAAATGACCTATTTTTTACATGTTTGCAGAGAATAGTTTAACAAAACTAAGTTGTTGGGTTGTTATTTTTCACATTTTCTAGCTTGTTAGAAGCACTGGGGACCCAGTTATAGCACTTAAACATGAAAAATCAGACTTTCCTGATATGTCCCCTTTAATGGAAGTGTGAAGTGTTGCTTTCATTGTGATATTATTTATAGTATGCATTTTATACACAGTGTGCATTGCCACCAAACTGAAAAAACGCTGTGTCTAAAGGCCAACGTATAGTCAAGGGTCTGCATACAGTGCGTGTGTCACACAGTTTTCGTGATCAGAAGAGTATGCACGTACTGTACGTGCAGCGCCAGATTTTTGAAACCCTGCGTACATTGTATGTGTAGGTTGTGAATGCGCCTATTGAGGAATATAGTAGGCCCAGGAGATGCATTGCATTTTGTCGCAATGTGGATGCATTGAATAACTGTATACAAGCACGACTCAAATAGACTATACTTGATCGTGCGCATACGTTCATGTTATTAAAACAGACTATACTTCGGGCTAATGAAACTGAATATGTTGTATGAAACATTACATTTGTTATTGGAAAGAATTTAAGTCAATAAAAATCTAGAAAAGCTCAAACAGACAAATCTTTTGGGTTGTTATTTCTTTTAAGTTTGATCAAGTTTACTACTGCATACTTAACTTTATCTCTATCTTTCCCTCTCACAGATACAGAGAGAGAACCACACGATTAAAGAGCATCTTCTCATCCTACAGCAACACCACAGAGACACAGTATGTGTGCACAGACATAGTGGTTCAAAAGCTGGGATTTTGATAAATTTAGATGCTACAGTATGTTTATTTCTGTGTGTAACAGAATGAAGTTGTAGAGACGTTGGAGAAAGTCCTGTCATCTCACGCTGTTCTGCAGCACAACACACAGACATTACAGGCCGAGATGCAAGACAGAACACAGGAACTACAGACACACAGGAGAGAGAAGTGAGTGTTTGTCTCCTTAATTGTACATAAAATAAAGATGTCTTTAAATAAAGTTTTTTATAAAGTAATTATAATTTGTCTTATACAAAAAGCTTTTTTACGTTCACATAACACACGCTGTTACTGGTAATCTTTTGTTAATCTTGAGTACCAACATGTATGTAGAGTAGTATTGCATCCTTCATATCTCCAAAGAGTCTTTAGTTTTATCAGATTTATAAAAGACAGATCAGATCAGCTCTACTGCTTACTTTCCAAAAAATCTGAGCTCCTGGAGGCATACCTCGGGCAAAGCGACCAACGAGCACGCAAAACACAATTTGTGTTGTTTACATTACATGCACTTACGCGTCACTTGTGAAGAAGATTTTATTAATCAAAATATTAAGGAATCAAGTATAATCTATGTGAATATAACTATTTATATGTACTATATTTATATGTACAAATTATTTACCATTATGTATTTGAGTTTTCCTGTGTATTTATTAGCTGTGTTCTCTTAACCTGTGAAGAATGAACCATTGTCTACATAATGATCTTTACACAGGGTCTGGTCTTGTGATAATGATGGTCTTGTGATGATGATTGTCTACATAATGAACTTTTACATATGGTTTTGAGATAATGCGGCATTAAAGCCCCACCAAAACATCCTGTTTAAAACCAGAACCAATGAGGTTAATTTAATGATCATAAGACCCACTGGAAGAATATCCTGATTGAATTAAGGGACAAAAGGACATGAATATAATATAATAAAAAGTTACAGGTGCAAACTAGCCTTAAATATCTGGACACGAGAGATAGACGCCGGTTGGTTTTGCAGTTGTGTCTGCAGGCTTTATGTCAGACATTAAAGGGGACATATCATGAAAATCTGACTTTTTCCATGTTTAAGTGCTATAATTGGGTCCCCAGTGCTACTATTAACCTAGAAAATGTGAAAAAGATCAACCCAGTAACTTAGTTTTGGTAAACCATTCTCTGCAAACATGTGAAAAAATAGCTCATTGAAATTTGGCTCCCCCTGTGATGTCAGAAGGGGATAATACCGCCCCTTAATCTGCACTATCCAACCACAACAGTGGCATTTAGTGCAGAGATCAGCTTATTTGCATTTTAAAACAGCAAAAATCAGCACATTTTTGCTCACACCTACAAGTGGTAATTTTAATATGTTATAAGAAATATCTATAATATGGTAATTTGAGCTAAAACTTCACATACATACTCTGGAGACACCAAAAATGTATTTGACATTTTTTTTTAAAAGTCTTGTGAAATGTTTCCTTTAAAGTTTAATGTATTATTTGATAATGGAACGGACTACTTTAGCATTATTCTTAAAGAACCCAAGAAAAAAAACACAGATATTTGATGCAGTTTTACTTACCGCCTGCGAGTCATGACATGTTTGGGACCACCCCATTTCAATGAAATCCAGCATTAAACAAACACACTTGCTCAGTGTTATATCCAATGTTACCAAAATGCTGGGAAGCTGAACAAGCTTAAATTTCCCACACAAACACACTTTTTTGGTGAAGTTGATTTCTTATCAGCTCTTGGTTGGTGTGTGTGTGCGCTATTTGGGGTGAAGTGCCCATATAAGGACTTCCACATGGTAGAAACCCAAAGTGCATTTGGCACAGAAATACTCCATCATACATCCAAATGGTACTTTAAACCTTTGCCCATGTTTAACATGAGGAATCCAACTTTTCAACCATGTTTATAAAGCAGAATGCATGAAATGTCACTTTGTGTGTGTGCGTGCGTGCGTGTGTGTGTGTGTGTTTGTGTTTTAGACTGCAGGCTATAAAAGAGATTCAGAAGCTTAAGGCTGAAGTGGAGCATCTACAAAAGTTGACACACACTACCAGCACTAAGGTAAAAGACTAACCCCCGGTTTCACAAACTACTCAAAAATCTAGCTAAGACCAGCATCAGCTGGTAGCTGGTTTAGGGTGGCATTAGCTGGTTTTAGCTGGTCCTGCCAGCCTGGCAAAGCTGGTCAAGCTGGTGAGTCAGCTGGTCTTAAAAAGTGACCAAAACACAGCTAGACCAGCTTTCTACATCAGCAAAAAACCAAGCTGGCAGACCAGCTGAAACCAGCTCACCAGCTTATGCTGGTCTTAGCTGTAGGGTGGCCATTCGTGCCAGTTCTGCCGGACACGTCCCGAACATGTTTTTGGGTTCGTTCTCCGGAAGTCTCGTTGGTCGACCGCATACGTCATCAAGGTTTAATATTTCGGGTTTAATTTCAGAAAAGCAACCGTTAAGGTAAGAATGAAACTACAATGATTGTATGTCTTAAAAGAAGAAAATCTTAATTTTCTAATGTATTTTAACTGAAATGTGATGACGTATGCGGTCGAGCAACGCGACTTCCGGAGAACGAACCCGAAAACATGTTCGGGACGTGTCTGGCGGAACTGGCACGAATGGCCACCCTACTTAGCTGGATTTTTCAGTAGACAAGGCTTAAGGCTAGTACTATACTAAAACACATATTTGTCTCAACTTTCACTGACAGATCTTAAAATAGGCCAGTGCCATTTATTTGTCTCAAAATACTCACCATCTTTTTCTAAGGCATGTTGCTTAAACATCTTAATAAAGCTTTAGCTTAGCCTTGTCAGTAAAAACCAGGCACACATGTAAACACTGATGATAAAATACATATTAAGTATATAAAAAGGTAGGCTAACAGTTTACATATTGAAGGTTGAGTCTTTGCAAAAAGCACTTGATGAAGCTCAGTTGGACAACAAAAAACTTGCCCTCAGTTTAAAGCAGATCCTACAGGACAACCACGAAGCACAGGAGAAACTAAATACACTGAGCCAGAGGTGAGAATATAACCTCATAGATTTGTTCACTTAATGCATTGTTTTATTTCACTAATGTAAATGTTCTGTTTGTGTACTGCAAATGCAAATGAGTTGTTAATTGGTTGGCATGATTATGTCATCAGAGAGGAGGAGCTTAAAAAAGCAAGGACAGAGATTTGTCGATTGACAGAACATGTAAACTCCTTAAAGAAACTTCTAAAAATGGAAAAGGACTCTGGGAGGAAGTCAACACGAAAGGTAACTTCAAAGGGACGGTGAATGGCTTAAACATTCGAAGAATCTTCCTCAGTTATGTTTTATTTCCTCAGTTGAAAAAAGCTATGGATGATGCATCAGCAGAGTCACGTGATCTTACACAAGCCAATCATGAGCTTCAACAGAAGGTGTCTGCACTGGAGAAGCTCGTGTCCAGCCAGATGTCTCATCTGTACAGCAGAACACCTCAAAACAGCTCGCTGAGAATCAAGGTGTGTTACTTTAATTCAATCCAATCAATTTTATCTACATAGCGCTTTTCACAATTGTTTAAATGTTCCAAAGCAGCTTTACATTAAAGGATAAGTCCATTTTATTAAAAAAATTCATATAATTTACTCACCACCATGTCATTCAAAATGTTGATGTCTTTCTTTGTTCAATCGAGAAGAAATTATGTTGTTTAAGAAAAACATTCCAGGATTTTTCTAATTTTAATGGCCTTTAATGGACCCCAACACTTAACAGTTTTAATGCAGTTTAAAATTGCAGTTTCAAAGGACTCTAAACGATTCCAAACAAGGCATAAGGGTCTTATCTAGCGAAACGATTGTCATTTTTGTCAAGAAAAATAAAAAAGATGCACTTTTAAACCACAATTAACATGGCAGCGCAACCCCTCGTAATTGCGTAATGACGTTGAAAGGTTTGAATGGGGCTAGGCTAAATGCTAACACATTCACGACATGCTGTATAAAGATTACATGCACGCATTGAATAAAGATAGGAAGTCGCCGTTTCTACAGTAGCCCTAAATGGACAAACTGTTTAACAGAGCACGTTTCATCCCTACATTGTCTCAGACGATGACTTGTTTGTCCTGTGGTGGCTACCATATGCGTTTTAAAATTGAGGGGTTAGCTGTCGGTTGAAATCCGCAATTTCACCACTAGATGACGCTAAAATGTACAAACACCTCCTTGAAGTTATAATTTATAACTTTATAAAAATACATTTACATTCAAAACATTTAAGCAAGACTATATATCACAAAGTGTGGACTTGCAGGAATACCACAAGTGCTGAGCGCTTCATTACCACATATCTGTTTTTCATATTTTATCTTTACTGTCAATAACTGTTTGTGATTCTCTCTCCTTGCTTTTTATGTCCTCTGTGCAGCATCAGCAGCCTAGACTTCCTTCTGTTTGTTATGCCCTGCAGGGCATCAATATTGCAATACCAACAAAGTGTTGGAGAAATGCCATTATGTAAATGAATAATCAGGAGCTTTGTGCTGAATAGAGCTATTGTCCGTGTGTGTGTGTGTGTGTGTAGCATCTGGAAGAGAGTTTAAAACGGCTCCAGGACGAAGGAGATGAGGCAGAAGTGAGACACGGGAAGGTAAACAAACTCCACCATCATTTATGGCTGGGTGGTATATAGATTTTGTTAATATATCAGTATTTTTTTCCCAGCGGGAGATTATACCATCTACATCAGTGTGGTCTGATATGACCCTTTTTCTTTTCAACAAAAGCTCTATTAGAAATGTACATGGATGTAAGCTTTCCAACCAGCTTGCATGTTGTGACCATTTTCAAACAGGGAGGAAACCCCTGTATTTGAATTTTTATCCTACACTGTTTTAATAAAGGTGATTTTGACATCACACATGGAGCTTTAACCTGTATGTAAGCGTGTATCAAATACAGAGATATTCACTGTATACTGACAGTCATTTCAAAATGACTAAGAAATGAATTTGGGTCAATATCGCCCAGCCCTACAACTATCAACTGACCTCACAAATTCTGCATAGTATCTATGTTAAACTATTGTTAATGCAGAATGGGATATGTGCCAAAAGTTAAGTACTTACACTTTACAGTTTAATCTACACTGCAAAAATTGACTTTCTTAGTATTTTTGTCTTGTTTTAAGTACAAATATCTAAACATTCTTAAATTAAAGGTGCAGTGTGTAAATTTAGTGGTGAGGTTGTGAATTGCAACCAATGGCTCAGTCCACTGCTCTTTCCTCGCTTTTGAAACGCATAGAGAAGCTACGGTAGCCACCACCGGAAAAACATGTCATCGACGGAGACAAATTAATAAAAAAGTTTGTCCGTTAAGGGCTTCTGTAGAAACATGGCGGCACAAAATGGCGACTTCCACGAAGGGGACCCTCGGTGTATGTAGATAAAAACGTCTCATTCTAAGGTAATAAAAACATAATGGTTTATTATTAAAATGTCTTTATACAACCATGATCATATAGTTTGGATATTATTTAGCATTTCTGTCAAGAGATCCTTTTAAAAATTACACACTGCACCTTTAAGATGTTTTTTTCTTGATGACCAAAAATACCAAGGAAAATAAGTCTAGTTTTTAGACAAATACATATCAAATTTAAGTGAATCTGTGCTTAAAACAAGCAAACAAATCTGCCAATGGAATAAGAATTTTTTTCTTGAATTAAGTGTTTATGAAAAAAGTTAACTTATTTTAAGAAAAAAATTCTTATTCCATTGATAGATTATTATTATTTTTTGCTTGTTTTAAGCACTAATTTACTTGAAGTTTATATTTTTGTCTAAAAACTAGACTTTTTTTCCTAGGTCATTTTGCTCATCAAGAAAATATTTATATTTTTAGATATTTTTACTGAAAACAAGACAAAATACTAAGTAAGAAAGTAATTTTTTGTAGTGTAAGTGTGAGCATTAGCTAAAGTAAAGCTACTTGAAAGGAACAGGTTGCATAAAAATTCAGTAATCATTGACCAATCCTTGACTTGCTTTGAAGATGTAAGAGTTTGTGTTCTGTAACTCAATTAGAGTTTTAAAAGACTTTGGATTATGAAATTGATCCTGAAATTAATGCTCAAAATCATATAGTTTAGGTTGACACCGCCTCCTTTGATCATAGCCAGTGTTATCACATGATCTCTTCAGAGGATGGAGCTTTCTCATTCATGTCTTTAATTCCTTCATTTCTTTTTTCTTTATTCATTAGATCACAGATGAGGACCACAGAGATTTCTGCTGTACATCTGAGAGCTTTGAGGACGAGTTTAAGCCACAGAAACTCAGAGATAACTTATGGACAACAGAAAAAGACGGCACTTCATCCACGGCAGCTCAGGATAAAAGCAATAAGGTGCTTATCTGTAACACTTACATATAAACAGAATCTCTGTATTTACACAAACGCTTCATTTACACAAGATTTATTCCATCTCCATCAAAACTTAAAATGAAAGTGTGCAGTCTGAAGTTCAGACTTCTGTTAAACTGGTAAGAAAATAATTGTCACTGGTACAAGTTGGCATTAACATGCAATCAAATATGATAATAAGGCATATTGGTATGTTGTCCGATGGGAGTACCCCTCCTCCTCCTTAACTGGGATAGAGATACCAGCTGAGAGTGAGGCTATATATAGACACCGCTTTGAGCTGATTGGTTGCATTACATGACCATGCTCCTCCCAAATCCTCATTTGTGTTATGTTACATGTTTTCAGTTGTCTAATGGCAGTTTATATCTGTTCAGACACAAGTTTGCATTTTTGACCCCGAATTGGAGCCCTGGGCCTTCACGTTACAGCGCTGGGAGATCAAGAAAGACAGCATTGCCAGCGGTGCCAAACCCACAAGACCCATGTGCACACAGAACGCCACCAAATTACACAATTCAGCTCACCTATATCATGAAGAAATGTGTAAAGTAACACAGAAAACATCAAGCATGTAAGCAAATACTAAGCATTTTGTGGCTATTTTATGTACATTTGCCGTGGTTGGTATATATGTAATGTTTATTATTGCTTTGGCAGCTTTTGATAATGCCAATAAAGCATTATTTTATAATACATTTTTTTGGTGTATTCATATGCAATTTCTCAACACACTATTTGGATCCATAAGTCACACTGTACAAAAAAAGCATAATATCAAACACGGCAATTATTTTCTGTCACTGTCACACTGGTGGGACAAACTTTTTATCGTTGGAAAGCTCTCAGATTGAGGTTTTCATATAGCATCAACATTGTAAAAAAAAAGTAATACGTAATAGTATTTTTCTAAAATGTTATGGGCCAACAGGTGGGCCCAAGGTGTTGTTACATACCGTATTTATTATTACATATCCCATAAATCGTGACATAATCTTGACAAAATTTATATTGTTGGGAAGCTCTAAGAAAGTAGTTTGCATATATCAAGGCCATTTGATGATAGAAATTATTTAGTGACAGTCATTTTGTTAAATGTCACTAAACCCAGAGAAATACATATTAATTATTATATCTATACATTCTTGACAACCTATACAGTATATTATTGGAAAGCTCTAAGAATGTAGTTTTCATATCAAAACCTTTTTTTTGCATTAATAATAATGCAGTGACAGTAATTTATTAATTTGTGACAATTTTGCAGCAAACCTTTGCCCCCTAGTGGCCATTGTTGCTAAAACCACTAAAATTGTGACAGAAACTGATTTTAATTTGTAATTTGGATCAGATCTAGTTGAGACTTGAGGCTTTATTTATTTATTTTCTATTTATTTGTAGTGTTTTGGGAGTAAAACATTAAAAAAATTCTGTTTTTAAATTTAAAATACATACTTTATTGCATTGTCTTTCATTTTTTAAATAATTTTTAATTGCTTTTTACAATTTTTTTATGACAGTTAAAGGGTTAAAGATAGCACAAATATACTTTTCAAGCAAACATTGCACAGAAAGGCATTTGTTGTAAATGATTAATAAATCTTATATACTATATTTTTAACTATATTTTTTAAGTTGAATCCATATTGATACTTTCCTCCACATCAGTTAATCTCAACCAGGGTTTGGGTAGGCTTTAATACACTTAAAGATGCCTCCAAGTTATAAAAATATTACAAAACAAGCATTAAAATATGCTAAACCTAAAAAAAAAAACTTGAGATAAATGTTTGAATCTTAATTTAAAAGCTTGAAGTTGAGATATCGTCTCGCTGTTGCCCCCTGTCGGCCTTTAGAGGTCAGTATCACTCCAGCTGTTTCGGTTTTTCTCACCTCCTTCCCTTCGCTCGTGCCCTGCAGGGAAGGAGAGAGCGCGTGCTCGCACCTCCTCCTCGGCCTCCTCGTGCGCGTATTGCCACGTAATCTCGGTCGAGCCTCGCTCGCGGCGAGCAGAAGCTTCGGAAACCGTGACAGCGACTGCGGGGAGTTACAACCGAACGTACGGAACCCCCTGCGGGCGGTGCGCGCGGATCACGGACTGCGGCGGTAAGCAAAAAGTGCGTGAAAGTGTCCCCACGCGCGCGGCACCCCTGCTCGAGACAGAGTCCAAATTGAGTGGGTTTTACAGGGCACGTGAACGCAACAGCGGGGTCCGCGTGCGTGGAGTGGTGACGGATACTTTTGAAGTGTTTCGAACGCAACAGGTCTTTGGTTTGTTGTCGGGTTGATAGCCTACATTGTAACAACTCGCGCCGTTGTAAACACGCAACTTTGATACATTGTAACTTTGATGCAGAATAGAAACTGTCACGTAGATTTCTAGTATATTCCTTGCGCGTGACTCAAAGAGAAGTTTGTTGCGTTTTGAACATTGCATATAAGTCTAAGATGACTTTAAACTGATGTAACTTTTGTTTTCATTTACTTTTACTTTTAACAACACGATAGACCACGTCACACCCACATGTCATACTGACATCAAAGAACGTATACTGACATGCGCCATCATTGAAAACAGTGTGTTTACGTCATCTTTACGATATTGTGGTGGTTGTGATTGGGTTGTTGTGTACATGTTTTTGATGTTTTAAGAAAAATATTGGATATTTTTGTACTTGTGATGGTCAATGTTTACACACCAACATCTCAGACCAGATTTTGTCATATAACAGCACGGCTTGAATTTTACTTAAAGGGGACATGTCATGAAAATCTGACTTTTTCCATGTTTAAGTGCTATAATTGGGTCCCCAGTGCTTCTAGCAACCTAGAAAATGTGAAAAAGATCAACTCAGTAACTTAGTTTTGGTAAACCATTCTCTGCAAGCATGTGTAAAAATAAGTCATTGAAATTTGGCTCCCCTTGTGATGTCAAAAGGGGATCTTATTACAATAATACCGCCCCTTAATCTGCACTATCCAACCACTGCACTGCCATTTAGTGCAGAGAGAGTCAAAGATAATAATTGACAGCACAATTAAGTTTCAATTTCAACAAACCACCATTATGGTGATCAGTGTTTGCATTAGACCTACATCAGCTCATTTGCATTTAAAAGGACACACCCATTTTTGCTCACACATACAAAGTGGCAATTTTAACACACTATAACTTCACATACTTTCTTTGGGGTCACCAAAGATTTATGTTACATCATAAAAAAGTCTTGTGAAATGTCCCCTTTAAAGTCTGCATTGTACACATTACAGCTTAGGTGTCCCGCTGTTACACTAAAATTCTTGGTTTGTTATGTCTGTAACTGTAGTGTGATTGGTGTTCTTTTATTTAAGACAATTAACAAGTACCTTAAATCAAACAATCTAAGATGCAGGATATAACACCCAGTTCCTGTTTGCCTTAGTGGGAATTGTGTCCCAGAATGCTGTTCTGCATTCATTCTGTATGTGTGTGTGTGTAGTGCTGCTGTGCAGTTTTCTCGCTGAGCTTTCTTAGCGCTGGCCTTTGCTCAGTTGCCATGGCTACGGGTGGAAAAAGTTACTACAGGTGTAAAGCCACAGATGGAGAAATATTTTAAGTATGTTTATATAACTGCACCAGGGACAGCGGTGTCCTGCATTGTGGCTTGCTGTACTCCTTTTAAAAATATTACAAAGAACCTCAGACATTTATGTAAATTGTAATATATAACTGTATAACAACTTCATATAGTCCTTATTATATGCTGTTCCTATACCTCAGTTGGTAGAGCAAAAGTTTATGGGTACAATTTGCACAAAAGCGTCTGCTAAGGGAAGCCGCATATTGATAAAAAAGTGGCTTTGAATAAAAGCATAGCAAATGTAAATGAAATGCAAATGTGTCTTGTTTCTCAAGTGTTTGTCTTATTACAGGAAAGGGCGTCTATCAGCTTTGCCTGTGGGATAACGGTAACTCCCGTGTTTAAGGACGGTCTCTCGGAGCGTGTGAGCCATGCGGCAGTTAAAGGGCAAGCCGAAGAAGGAGTCGTGGAAATAAAAAGGAGAGGAAACAGGCCATGCAGGAGGCGCGAGAGCAGGTCACGACCGTCGTCCTGCCGACACTCGCCGTTCTCGTCCTCCTCATCGTCCTCTTTGTCTACGTGGCGACTAGACCTGGAGCCATTGAGTAACAAACACTGATTCCCCTTTTTTTGCCTGTACTTTCCCAAAGCCGTGTTGGGTGAATAAATTTGGACACAATCAAAAGAATGAACAGATTGATTTATGAGCAAGAGATTTACCGTGCCACGTATGGAGTATGTTGAAGGAGTCTTCCATTTTGGCTCGGGTGAGAGCGCCTCTCCCAGCCAGCAGCATGTGTGCCCGTGGTCTGTGCCCGCCATGGATTTACAGGGTTGCAGTTTCATGCCAAAGCACCTGAGATGCAGCAGACTCAGACTGACCCAGAAACAGGGCCGGACCTGATACCTCTGTACTCAGAATTTCACAATGACTGTAATATGGCACATGCCTGTAGCATGCACACACATATACATGTCTGTTAAATTAACATTGATATAACCATTGAAGACAGAAATGAATGTATATTTCTGAATGCCTCACAATTCAGTTGCTATTGTTTTGGTCAAATGGGGTGTGTGTGTGTGCAAACAAATGCACATGGAGTTCATGTTCATATGACAGATCTGTGATATACAATCCCATTAACAAATGTACACAACTTTAAAATGTTTCCCAGCAGGACTTGGATCTTAAAATGTGCCTTAAAACTTTAAGTGATGTGCAGTTGTTAAAGTATTAATAAAGAAACCGAAAGCCATGTTGACTGCTTTAAATGAGTAGAATACTCTGTGTTATTATTATGTTATAAACACTGCTTGCCAGAAATATTCTCATAAGGCTTCGCAAAAATGCAATAGACTACTAGACTGCGATTTAGTTTAAGGAGGTTTGAACTTTGATTACATTTGGGCTGTTAGCCATGTTTTCAGGCTGTATTAATTTTGCACTTAAAGACAATACCCATAAATGGAGCAATTCATTAAAACAACTATTCATAGCCTAAGCTTGTTGCTAGGCTCTGTTAAGATCTACTCTGCTTGTGGCTACATCTGATGATTTTATTATAATACACTTTACACTGCACCTTGTGGGATTTACACATAATGTAGGCTATCATCAAAATTAAGTCGGCTGATCCAATATTCAACTGTAAGCACAAAGAAAACGAACCCCTAAAATGATGTCATCATTTATTCAACTTCAAGTTTCTTTTAGATTTCTTTGTGAGTAAATGAGTGAGGAAATTAAGAAAAAAACAATTTTTGGGTTAACTATTCCTTTAAAGGCGGGGGTGCATGATTTTTGAGGAACACTTTTGAAAAGAGAGTCGGGAAGAGTATCAAAACACACTTTGGCCAATCATCAGTAAGGGGCGTGTCTACTAACTGACATCGTTGCCTGGGTTGTGTATGTGTGGGGCAGGTCTATCAAAAGAAGGTCCAGATTCTATTGGGGTAGGGGCGTGTTTGTTTAGGTGATTTCAAATGTCAACATTGGCTTTCAGAGATCATGCACCCCGCATTTAAGTGTAGTCCCAGCCTAAAATACATGTTTGAGCTGTCTTAACTAAAAAACAGCTTGCACTCACATATCTTAAAATATATCAGTCCCATTATTTTCTCTCAGATCGCACGCCAGTAATATTAAAAGGGGACATATCATGAAAATCTGACTTTTTCCATGTTTAAGTGCTATAATTGGGTCCCCAGTGCTTGTATCAACCTAGAAAATGTGATAAAGACCAACCCAGTTACTTAGGTTTGGTAAACCATTCTCTGCAAGCATTTGAAAAAAGGTCATTGACATTTGGATCCCCTTGTGATGTCAGAAGGGGATAATGTCCCCCTTAATCTACACTATCCAATCACAGCACTGCCATTTAGTGCAAATATAAACTCGTTGGCATTTAAAAGGAAACACCCAAAAAAGTGTCAATTTTAACATAGAATAATTATCTCTATATTTTGAGCTAGAACTTCACATATGTACTCAGGGGACACCAAAGACTTATTTTACATCTTAAAAAAGTCTTGTGAAATGTCCCCTTTAATCAATACAGTCTCCTGAAGATGCGTATAAATAGCACGAAGTGTAAAACTCGTGCAATACATACGCAAAATTCCACTTTGGCGTGCATATGATACGCCAGTCCTTCCCATTCACTTAAACGGTGCATCTTTTTTTGTCATTTTATTTATTGGTTTCTCAATTTTTTCTGTTTTTTAAACGATTTTCGCTTGGGTTGGGTTAGATTTTAGATTTGCTTAATGAGGTTATTTAATATACAGGTTTCTCCATGTTTTGTCCAGATTTAAGCCATGGTCGCTTGGAGTTGGGGTTAGAGTTGGGGTTTGGGTTAGGATGTCATTTTTATATAACAAAAAGTTGTTTAACCCTACACTGTAAAAAATTTCACTGTTAAATTACAGTAATATACTGGCAGCTAGATTTGCCAGCATATAGTTGTAATTTTACAGATTACCTACTGTAATTTACAACAACAGTTTTTTACTGTACAAATATTACGAGACAGTACTGTAAAAAAAGGGAGCTGCACAGTATAATACTGTCAGATGTTTGGATGCATTATACTGTTATTTTAGGGTTCCTGCTGTTATTTATACTGTAGAATGTGATTTTTCTAGCATTGTTAAAATGTAATTTTAAAATAAACACCTAAAATTGCTTGCAAAAAATTCTCAAACAAAGGATGATGATAAAACACTGTTTTTATTAAATATAACAAAATTCAGTGCATTCTTAAATGTCAGTTTCTGCCTCACTAATGACACTGGGCTGAATAAAACATAATGCTGTGATGTCACATAAATATCACAACACTGCAGAATACAATGTGAAAGCCACTCAAAGTCCATGAAGTTTTTGATGAGGGTGGTCACATGGGGATTAACAGTTGCTGAGTTTTTCTGGACAAGCTTTCCTGTCTTCTCGGACACCTTCACCTGCCTGGCTTTTGTTCACCTCTTAGGGTTCACACCAATTAAGCATCTACAAAGTACAATGAGAGAAGTAAAGATTAATTGCAATGAAGACAGATAAAACCAACTGCATTCACAGTATAAATATTCTGGTTGTTGCCATTCTGGCAGTAATGAGAGAGAAATACTTTATTCAAAAACATGTAGCATGACAACAAATTTGGCCAAAACCCAGTGTTATGTCTATATGCACATGCTATCTTAAACTTCGACTTACTATTTAAAAGACCTAATGCAATTAAAGTCAATTTACAAAAAAGAAAGAGACACTAATTTAACGCAATGTGACATTCTTGAACAGCTAGTAGAGGATTTACCTTTGAACAAACTCCAGTGTCCTCGCAGCTTCATCTTTCCTTCACAGATGATGATGTTTTCACTGCTGATCATCCAACCTCCAAATGTTACTTCATCACCAGCAACTGATGCAGACAACAAATATAGTATATCAGATATTATACAGCTGCAAATCCATTACTTAGAAAAGCTAATGATATTAATTACAGAAAGAGATTTTTTAGACAGACTGAAAGACTTTTCTATAGGCCTACTGTTTTATTGTTTTATACTCCATACCTTAGTGTTACACTTACCCAGCAGTATCAGCCTTGGACTAGCCGTTTTCAATATTTTACTATGTTCTTACCTCAACTTAGACGAATTAATACAGCCCTATCTTTTTTCAATGCGTGCACTTCATCTTTGTACAGTGCCTCGTGAATGTGTTAGCGTTTAGCCTAACCCCAATCATTCTAATGGCTCCAAACAAAAGTTTTATTTTGTGCCAAACTTACTTGTGTAACTACTCATGTAACAGTCTTTAAATAGGGAAAACATGCAAGTGTTTGGTGGCTTCTAAATTCATCCCTGTTTGGAGCCATAGGAATGAATGGGACTAGGCTAAATGTTAACACATTCACGAGGCGCTGTACAAAGATTAAAAGTGCACACATTGAAAAAAGATACAAACAAATGGTGAAACAGAGCCCAATCCCTCATTTAGATTTAAAAAAATATCAATAGATAATCGCACATCAGTCAGACATTTGATTAGATTGCAAATTAACATTAGCATCTTTATTTGTATTTAACCTATATAGCTAGTTGCCAATTCGTTTAACAATCTGCCCTAAATATGTCAAAATCAAATAAATCGTTTTTAGAAATATTTCAAAATAAGCAAATATATATAACATTTTGTCAATTATTTCACTTAGAAACACAGACTCTGTTCAGTTTGTGCTTACCTTGATATACAGGCGAGGAGTAAAAAACAAGTGAATTCGTCGTCCGTCTCAGTGCTGGTAGGGTCACAATCGGAGTGAAAATGGATAGACAGTCTTTAATTCTGCTTCCTTCTCGTATAATAAAATGCAGAAAAACAGTGTAGTTAAATCAGTTTTACTCATGGTTGCAGATGAGCTCGTCACATGTCTGACATGCCTGACCAAACCAAAAAATACTGTATTATCCCGTAAGACTGAACAGGAGCTTGCTGTTATTATTTTGTTTGTCATATTAATGTTTATTTACAGTATTCAACTGTATTTATGAGAAACGGTAAATTACTGTCCAAAATTCCCCGTTTTTTTACAGCAATTTTTTACAGTGTAAACCCAAGCAAAAATGGTAAAAAATAGCAAAAAATTGAGAAACCAATAAATAAAACGACAAAAAAAGATGCACCGTTTAAGTGAATGGGAAGGACTGGCGTATCATATGCACGCCAAAGTGGAATTTGGCGTATGTATTGCACGAGTTTTACACTTCGTGCTATTTATACGCATCTTCAGGAGACTGGGCTGCTTTAATATAAGGTATGTTAAGTGTCCTAATATAACTAAGGCCTAGCCTTGACTTAAAGGGCTGCTAACTAAGGTGTTTTTAGCAATATAAAATAGTCTCTGGTATCCCCAGAATGTGTCTGTAAAGTTTCAGCTCAAAATACACCACAGATCTTTCACTATACGATGTTTAACATGGCCATTTGTGGCTACAATGAAAAACGTGCTGTTTGTGTGTGTGTGTGTGTGTGTGTGTCTCTTTAAATGTAAAGAAATCTTCTGTTCCCCTCTCTGTATGCAAAGTAGGGGGTAACGCACTTACACATGTACTTTGGACTACATCAAAATGTGTCTCTGAAAGAAGGTTGAATTAAACGCTCATAAGGCAGAGCCTGTGAGTCGTCATGGGTGGGGTGTAATCAATGTGACATCACATTGATAGGGGAATCCCCAACAGCCTGTTTTGTGTGAATGCTGCGGTTTAATGGAGCATACACAATGAAGAATAGATGGATTTGTATAATTACAGGATATTTCTGCTAGAAACACATTTAAAAGTGCATTTTCTATGAGGGGAGCTTTTATCTAAACCCTGTTTGGAAAACTGCTTGATAAAGTTTATCAGAATGGTACACAAGCCCAGACCTATACGCAACATTGACTCATAAACCTAATTCTGAAATCTGATTGGCTAATAGAATTGTTCCAGGACCAACATTACTATTGATGCGGGAACATCCTCCTTAGTAAAATCATGTTGAATGCTGTGCCCTTGTCCTGCTCACAAGCAGCATTTACAGACATGGTACATTACCTTAAACAAAGCTGTAGGCAAATCTGCTATTTAGAAGACAAGTAAATTTGCATCAAAACCTGACAACTTAAGTATAAAAGCAAAGCTGTATATAATGAGGTTCCTTAGCGCCCTCTACTGGACATAAAACTGATTTGCTACTTGTCTTCACTTTATACACACCACCTTATAAACCATTTTGTAAAATTAGTCTTATTGCCATCATTCTTTTATGACAGACGTTTAAAATATTAAGTGGATATGTAAGGTAAAAATTGTCTGACTAACACACTTTCACACTGTGTTTGAATTATGTCAAAGATAATATGGGGTCCCCTAGCTATGTCCCTCAACCGTGTCATTATAGGGTTGCCGTGAATTCAACGTTTTAATCAAAGAAACCCCAAATTACCCTTAACTCATATCCTAACAATTGTATTTTGAGAAGAATTTTTTAAAAGCCCTTAACCCAATCCTATATCTAACAAACTGTCAGTTTCTCCAGGAAAACGGCATGAGGCGCACTTGAGAGTTTACATTTATTTCAGAAAGAAATCTTCTGGATTAGTTTATTGTGAAATTTGGATAAATAATGGACAGTATCGCTTTGTGGCACAATAATTTAAAATGTATGTAGTTTTAATAAAAACCAGGGGACCCCCAATTTATATTTTTGTGCTTTATAGGGGGTCCCCCAATTCTTATAGGAGGTCCAGGACCACCTCAGCCTCCCCTCATTTCGAACACTGCTTTCACACACTTAAAGGAATAGTTCACCTAAAAACAAAAAGAAAATTCACTCTCATGTTTTTATAAACCTGTATAAATTATGTTGTTCTGATGAACACAAAGGAAAATATTTTGATAAATGTTTGTAACCAAACCATTTGTGGACCCCATTTACTTCAATACTCATTCTTGAAACCATTTGATTGGACAAAACTCTGTGAATTGCGGGATGACGATTATTATTATTTTGACCCATTTTGGCTAAAACACACTCAACTAACACAAAAGTCCACAAAACTCTTAGTTTTTATATTGGGGATTTAAATGCACTTACATAAACAATCTACACTAAAAGCATTATGTAAACAGTTAGGTGTGTGCGCTGACATATACGATATATTCTTTAGAGAAAAGTTAGCTCGAGGCAATGGCTGTATTGTGTGTCGCGGCCCCTTTAAGAGCCGCTCCGTCACGAAGGCGGTGACGTTCTTCGCATATTATACGGCGTGAATCAGAGATGATGTTCTCCGTGTATGTATTAACCATTATCTGCGGTGATCCGGTTTGAATTCAGACCCGGACTCACTTTTATACTCACGTGGATCTTTTCTAATGGAAAGTCATCGTTATAAACTCGGTTCCTGAGCGTTCGGGTTGTTTGTGGCGGAAATTTGCTTCAGCACGCGCCCGGTGATGGTCGCACATAGAGAACCGGAGGAGCGGCTATGATTTATGCGCTCGTGCGGTAAACACATCCACATCATCACTTTACTCTGTTAATATCGTGGTCAATATAAACTTACCGAAGATTCGATACACAAACGCTGAATAACACAGTAGTTATAGAAGCCCGATGACGACAATCGCACAGACAACTGTTTTTACAGTTAAGTTACTTTGCTAATGTAAGTCACGTTATGAAAGTACGTTTATGTTCATACATATTTCATATATGTCGTATATACATTTTTTCTGTTTTCAATGATTTAATTCTTTTTTATACTGTTTGCCTCTACTGTATGCTCTTTCTGTAAAGCTGCTTTGCTTACGTATTATGCTTACGTTGCTGTTACATAGTATCATACATTAGTGTAATGTTAAATAATACGTTTTTATAATAAGTTTTTTATAATGCATGCAATAAAGTATACACCACGTTCACTTATGCACATTAGCAGTCAAACGTTTGCACACACTGAGCTTATATTTCTTATTTAATTTAAAAAAAAATTCTGTATATCTTGGGCTAGATTTGAATGTCTTTGCAATACCTTTCACAGTTTTTTTTATTTGCACCGGATCGTGAAGGGTAGCAACCAACAGGTGTCCAGCACACACGACTCGATGCCCCTTTAATTAATAAGATGCACATCATGAGAAGAGACTGACCACAATTTAATTCACACAATGGATGTTTATGTTAGAGAATCTAAAATATGTTGTTTTGAAATGCTGCTGCATATTTCACATACTTTCATTTAAAACAATAGTGTGTCTATACTTCTTCATTTTATAAAGCTGCATTTATGTGCAACATTTGTAAAAGTATTTTGTTTCCTGTTTGTCTTGTGCTGTGTTGTAATAAATGTCTGCTTGCATTCGACAGCTAATCCTGGAGTGCCAACTCATCAGAGTGCGACACACCCTTAAGATAACCAGGCATGACCTCACCTGAACAACTAGGTACAGTAATATTGTCTGCTTTAATCCAGCATTACAACACTGAATCTCTCTCTCTCTCTCTCTCTCTCTCTCTCTCTCTCTCTCTCTCTCTCTCTCTCTCTCTCTCTCTCTCTCTCTCTCTCTCTCTCTCTCTCTCTCTCTCTCTCTCTCTCTCATAGTACTATAGCAATTTTTTTGTCTTGTGTATTACCTAACTTCTGAAACAACTTCCCTATTCAGTTTTTCATCAAGCCTTTTCAGCCAGCTTCCTTCCAGACATCATAAGTAATACAGAGACCCCATTTCATGATGCATTCGGTCCCTGATGAAGAAACCTTATTTTTCCCTCATTAAATAGTATGTTTGATGTGAAATATTTCCAAATTTGAGAAGTAAAATGGGTTAAAAAAACACTGATTACATAAGATGCTCAGTCCCTGAGGTCAGACATCAAAGAGCTATTTGGAGGTAGATTTCTATTAAATTTAGAGGGCCATTATTTTTTTTTATGTTGACTGGCCTTATTTTAATCCTCGGATGTGTTATAACATGAACACGGTACGCACAAGGCACACCTCAGAGACTAATTTGGGTTGTTTTTATGAAGTGAATAAAGCATCAGTCGACACTTTTTTGGCAGACCTATATTTAATACTTGAATTGGGGCCAATAATCTGATTCAAAATTAGATCTTGCTGATGTATTTCTACCCATTTGAGCTGTTGATAATTCATTTTATTTCAAATATGGTGTTGAGCAGACATGGAGCTCATGACCCCTCTGATGGAGGAGGCAGGCAGTGATGAAGAGGACGCGGATGACGATCACAAGCAGAAGTCACAAGGCATCACGTGAGTCCCGCTTGCATCTATTTTAGACCACATTTCTCACTGATACTTTTTACTGATGAAAAAAACCCACTTTGCAACCTCATCCCCATATCTTGGCCATTACAACCTTGCAAACTGAGCAACCTTTCTTAATTCAGGCTGTGTTTACGACAATGAAAAGTTTTTCCTATGCGTTAGCAGTTATGAACATTAGGGTGGTCCATATTTTTCAACTTTTAAAAGTTCATGCTCTCACCCTGCCAATATGTTTGAATAAATAAAAAAATAAATAAATTGGACAATTTTGAAGTTTAACACATTGGCGTATTATGTGATACTTTGTGCTAGCATGTATAATTGTTTAATAATATATACTTATGGCAGCAATGGACTTATTTGATCATGCTCCATGCAAGTAAAACTCCTGTTTTAGTTGTGATATGTCTTTCAAAGCAAGAAAGCTTCAATGTGAATGAAGCACAATAGACAATAAACACTTAAGACAATGGTTGAAGCAACACGAAGCAAGTCCGCTATAGTCGCTATATGGTTACTCGGATCAGAAGAGACTTGAACAAAGTTACCCCCCAAGAAGCAAGTTTAATGTGTGTTGCGCGTTTCTAAATGGTACAGTTTTTGCAAAAATATGTGATTTTCGGAAATATTCAAAGGCTTTGAGCAACCTCTAGATATTGTAGGAACAATTAAATTTTTTTTTTTGACACATTATAAGGACCACCCTAATGAACATTTTCAAATGACTATGCTGTCAAAAAATATATACTTTACACGGATTTGCAAGGAAGACTAAATACTCTGTATTACGCGTGCAAGGCCACTAGATGGCGATGCTACTTTGTTAAGAAACACGGAAAGCCTGCACACATACACATTCTTCTACAGATCGATAAATACAAATAGTCAAGACAGCAAAAGCATCGAGTAGTTTTGTTTTGACTAAAGAAAAGGTAGGTTTATTAATACAAGTGACTATAAAAGTGAGTATAAAACACGAATATTTTGTAAACTTTGATTGAGAAGCGTTAATAAAGTAATTGAGTTTCTCCACGAGAGCGCCCTCTGGCTTTTGGATGTAGCGGCATTTCACTGTAATTCATTGAACAGCATAGCAAGAATCATCGGCCGATATATCGGAGCACCCCTAGTTTATAATCTATATAACTTTGGTGCATCATATGCAAACAGAGTAATTTAGATAAAGTGATACAGATGTTTTATCTCCACCTTAAAAACATAACATTTATCAACTCAAAATATCTTGCTCTCCCTAATCCTTTGTTTCTTTGTTCTTCAGGTTTACTCAGACTTTGCTGCATCTTCTGAAGGGGAATATCGGCACTGGGCTGCTCGGTCTTCCCTTAGCAGTGAAGAATGCTGGGATAGTGGTGCGTAACATCTTAACCTATGTTATGGTGTTGCTTTAGCAGAGTCTTTAAATGTACAAAACTTTACTACATCTCTCTTTGGATATAAGCGTCTGTCAGTGCATAAATGTGAATGTTTGTGGTTGGGTTATTAAAGCAACAAGCCGAATGGGGGTTTTGCGCAACAAACGTCCATAATAGGCAAAACAGATCACACACCACTTCTGGTTTAGGTCTTTTGAGTGTGCTTCATTACATAAAGGGATGTTTAACTCAAGATGATTTCAAAGAAACTACCAAAGCTAAGCCTAACCGAAAGCATTGCATATGCAGATTAATATTTAACATTTTTATTTTTCTTCTTCTCAATGACATTTGGATATTAAAATAGAAAAATGCCACATATGAAAACTAGGTAGGTTAGCTAAATACCATAAAAGTTTATTACATTACATTAGTTCACACTGCTGTTAACATTTTTCAACAAGTGAAAGTAATGTGACCTGTTTTCCAGTTTGTTCATGTGACGTTTGGCAAAAAGCCAATAAAATATTGTTCAAAGAAACTGATTCTGAATCTGAACACGAAACCTAGTTTGAAGGGTTACTGTTTTCACTGAACTGAATTACTCCAAGTATCTCAAGCAACTTTTTTAATGCACAAGTATTATGTTAAATACTAAATGCCTTTGATTGTAAAATAAAGTTGGTTTAATAATAAAAAGTAAGTTACGTTGTTGCCTTAAAATTTTAAGTAAATTCAGCAAAATAAACTTTTTTACAAAATTTTTGAGTTGACACATTTTTCAAAGTTAAATTAACAAAAAAATTTAAGGCAACCAAGATAACTTACTTTTTTTTATAATTAAACCATATTCAATTATAATTGTTTACAGTGTAAACTTATCTTTCTAAAAAAACAAATCTAACTTTTTTGTTATTAGAATAGTTTCCGATATTCCTAAACAGATCTGTAAATAAGTCAGACTGGTTGATGAATAAATGTTTGCTTTGTATGTTTAGTTTGTATGCTGTATGTTTATATACGCTGTATTGTGTGCTAACAGGCTAATTGTTATTTGGTTTGTAAGCTGACAAACTTTAATTGTGTTCACTCTTAAGCTGTGATAAAGCCCTCATTTGTAAGCAAAGTTCATGGTGAGCGAGAGATAAGGCAGTGTTGCTTTAGAAACAAACAAACCCTCTTGCACGTTGAATTATGTGGCATTTACACGTCTGAAAAGATTAATGTAACGTTTAGTGTAAAAAACACTGCAGATTTCACATTATTTCTGTCTGTCTCTATTTTTTTCAAGCTCGGCCCGGTTAGTCTGGTGTTGATGGGTGTGGTTTGTGTTCACTGCATGCACATCCTGGTCACTTGCAGCCATCAGCTCAGCGAACGGTAAGATTTAACCAATAGCAAGCTGCGGCAGTCTCCTCAGCCAATGACATTTCAGTTGTTTAGTAAATACACACAGCCCTGATGTGATGCTTGTAAAAGTGCAGGTAGCAAACATGAGTGAGGTTTAAATCCTAACATTTTCCACAAGGTTATCTGGTTGGTTAATAAACTATGAACTCTTTCCCTACTAGGGCTGTCACCATTATGAAATTTGGCTGACGGTTAATTGTCTAAAAATTTGTGACCGTAATAATGATTAATTGTCTGTTTTATTGCTTTGACATTTAATTCTCATCCATATTTTTGTTCATGAAAATTTTTTCACACATTGTTGTGATTATTTAAATGACATATTTTGCAAGGTTTACCTGGCAGTAAATATTAATACACATAACACATATTTAAAAGTAATTATTTAATGAATACATATTTCAAAAACGGAAAATTCCTGATAAGAAATAAACACAATAAAGTGTCTGGAAAATAACTGAAAATAAAAATGCAATCAAAATAAACTGACTATACCAGAAAAGGTCATATTAGCACTGGCCCACATATCTGTAGTGGCTGCAAAAAAAATCAATTACTGCTGCGCCCCCTTGTGTTTTTTGACAGATGTGCAATTATTGCAGTGATTTAAAATCATTGCGATGAGACGATTATTTAATGATTGTGACAGCCCTAATTCCCTACCAGCATTTTTAAAAATGTTAAAACTAAAGTTGGGGAGCTAAAAGTCCCAACACAACAGCAGCTAATGTAGCTAGTGTTATCTAACATGTTAACTAATGTTGGCTAAAGAAGTCAGTAAACTTAGGTTAACATTCTGGCACTTATATTCATGGTAATCATAACTTTGGTCCAATTTGTGTTCTTGCCTCTAGTTAGTAGATCTAGACAACACTGTAACTAGTTAGCTGTAAGCCTTACCTTTGTGCAGACGTATTTATGCTTCGTAAATGTTTGACACATTTAACTGGGAGTGGGGCCGTCCACACTATTTTATCCATTGTATGCACCGCTCACATTGTGTTTTTGGCTTTGGGAATGAAAAGAACACAACTCTTCCATACAATCTCTCGGGGTAACTCATCTAGTGTCCGATTTACAAACGCCGCGGGCATTAATGTTTGTCGGAGGTGCTCACATAGCAAAGGTTGCTGTGATGTGTGATTGGACAATGGCCGTTTTGGGAAGGGGCCGGCGAGAGGTCAATTGACTAGATAACTCATGAATGGCAGGGAAAGAGTAAAATAGTAAATGTGGCTTTAGTGACAATTCATTTATTTCAATGCAGTGTTTTTGTGAAATAAAGACTTTAACATTGGTGTAAAACCCTTGCACAGTTTACAGTGTCAAATAAAAACTGACCAACATCTGCTCTCATTTCACTCTTGAAGTTGGTTTGTATGCATAATTGAATGTCACTTAAGTTTCAAATGACTGCAGCCACATGGAGTCAAAATTTTGCTCTCTTTGAAACAGATCTGGAATTCTGAAACCACCTCATACCCGGCTCATTTCAAAGACAGCAAAGCAAATGTACAGACTGTCACAGACAGACTTAAAACGTGTTCCCTGAAGAAAGAGACTCTCATAACCATGTGTGGCATTTGAAATATTCCTCAGATGAGAGGAATATTCCTGATGGGAAGTTTGGAAAACTGATCTTGTTATGCATATGGTTTAGAATGGAATGTGCAATTAAAAAAAATCTATTGGTTTGTTTGTCAGTTTTGAGCACACATTCTGCATTCTGAACGCAGTAGTTTCTCATCTGGGAATTTGTCTGTGAGTTCACACTTTAAAATGAGCTGCATTCATTGCCTCTTCAAACACGATCAAAGGACACTCCCTCAGGTCTGACTGAAGAAAACAGGAGGATGCTGTGTTTGTGTGTGGGCATACTCACCCCCATGTAATGAGTTTATACTGTAGACCTCTACTGCTTATATGTAAAGCATGTACAAATATATCAAGATAACATTTAACACCTGATTGTCTAGACTAGAGCTCAAATATAGGATGATGTTGTTTATTGAGAGGGATTTCCATAAAAAATGGCATATTCGGGACAATACGTTATATTTTGTTCTCAGGTGTACTACAGTACACTTTAAAAATGGCTGGATTATTTTTGACCCATAATGGGTAAATAAAGGAAAAAGAAAACCACTATGTTTCATCTTGTGTTTTTTAATTTCCTTTTAGTTTTTTACTTTGTGAAAACATTTTGGATTGCTTTGCTCATCGGGAATATTTGCCTGTTTTCTCATAGGTTTAAACGTCCTCCCCTCGGGTATAGTGACACAGTCGCTGTTGCCATGGAGATGAGTTCGTCCCAGTGCCTGAGGAAAGGTGCTCATTTTGGGAGGTGAGCTATCCCATTATGTAGTTTATTGGCATGACAGGAGCACTCACCCGTGTTTATGTATGTGGCAGGGAGGGCATGTTGAATATATTCATCAGTATGCACAGACACGGGATGATGTGTGGAGACCTCATGACCTGAATCCTTAAAGAGTCTCACCGGGAAATGTTTGCTTCATAATGTGCATAAATAGTAATAGCTCACTGCTATAATAAATATATGCACAAATCTATTTTCCCATTTATAAAAACACTTCATTGCATTTTAATAGGATTTTTTTCCCCCTATGTCTACCTTAGATTGTTTGAAGTTGGGATAAACAAAAACAAGACAAATCTTTTTATCACCAGTTGTACCCCAAATTAACATTTAGATATTATGTTTATGTTATGATCATAGTTTGTCATTTTCTTTCTAGACAGTTGGTGAATTTCTTCCTGGTTTTGACCCAGCTGGGCTTCTGTAGCGTCTACTTTGTGTTCTTGGCAGAAAATATCAAACAGGTACAGTACAGCAAAATACCAGCCAATGCGAATTCTGCTCCAAACACAACAACCAATCAGTATCTTGTGTGTTTTTTTCTAGGTGATGGAAGGTGCTATTTCAAACACATCCATGGAGACTGTGATGTTATACTCCAATAGCTCTGAGGAGGGCGCCATGTCTTCGAATCCACCTTCTGTTGCCGTAGTAATGGGGCTGGACCTGCGGCTATATATGGTCTTCCTCCTTCCATTCATCATCGTCCTGACCTTCATCAGAGACCTGAGGAACATGGCCGCTCTCTCCGCCATAGCCAACCTGTGCATGGCGGTCAGCATTTTTCTGATCTTCACATACATCCTTAATGTAAGTGTGTTCTTTACTTCTTTATTCATCTAGTGATATCATAGAAAAAATTTGATATCCATGTGCAATATTTATCACATTAGTGTACTTTTTCTTTCGTCTTGATTGTTTGGATGGCAATCGTGAAAAATGGAGTGAAATTATACTGTAGTCTATTTAAATTGTAGTCTGTTTTTCATCTTTTCTCTATGTAGGATTTAACCGATCCCAGACAACTGCCGTACGCTTCCACGTGGCGGAAATATCCTTTCTTCTTTGGAACGGCCATTTTTGCTTTTGAGGGAATTGGAGTGGTGAGTGTTTTATATAGGGCTGCAGCAATCGTTAATAAAATTCGATAATGAAGTTGATTATCAATTAGTTGGTCTTTGATGTCACATGGTCCCATAAAACCGCCGTACACTGCTTTATTATGACACTTTCATATCTTAATGCCATATTTATTTTGTTAATAATGAATAATGTTCATTTTCATCTAGGTCTGAAGTTGAAGATTAAAATACGTTTATTATCTGTGGCAAAATTTCCTCAATTCGTTTTTATTATTTATATTTTGACATTCAAAGATGTTTTGCTATTTATAAGCTGCACAAACTTTTTTATTTAAGGCTTAAAATATGAAAAAGATCATATTAGTAAAACTCTGAAGTAGCGAATTTAGTGCCTTATTTTGAGTAATTGAGTAATATTTATGTTTTAATCTGATTAGTCGATTAATAAAAAAAATAATCGCCCGATTAATCGCTTATAATCGTTGGTTGCAGCCTTAGTTTTTATATAATGGAGACTGTGGGGTTAAAATGCTGTCAACATGGAGATCTTACTAAGTTACATAATACATTACATAGTAATTACACACAGCACATACTCGTATATTATGCAAAAAAAATCACTTTTATTTTGTATGCGATTAATCGCGATTAATCTTTGTCCTGCACTAATTTTTTTTGCAATAAATCTCTCTTTCTTGGTGTGTAGGTTCTTCCTTTAGAAAATCAAATGAAGGATCCAAAACGCTTCCCACAAGCTCTCAACATTGGCATGGCTGTGATAATAGTTTTGTACGTAACCCTGGCGACGATGGGGTATCTTCGGTTTGGAGATGAGATCAAAGGAAGCATCACGCTTAACCTTCCACACGGCTCTTGGTAATATGACCGCACACAGACATTACGTTCATTTTTATTTAAAGTTCGGGAGGAGCATGGACATGTAATCCAACCAATCAGCACACAGAGGTCTCTATACATGGCCGTCTCTCACCTCTGTCCCATCACAGTTTTTTGCAGCATCCCTCCTTCACCCCATCAATGAACTGTGGTGATCTGACACAGCTCAGGTTTTTGTTTTGATGTTTAGGGGCGGGAATATGTCAAACAGGGTACATGTGAATGTATTTATTTATTCTGCTGGGTGTATGTGAGCCCAACCTTTTAATTTTGTCTTGGGTTAGTGCACATGCTGTGTTTAAATTGTCTTGTTTCCAGCTCATTTTCCTATCTGCTGCCTAAAAATAAAATGTGGCAAAATCGCAAAAATAAAATGCAAAGCTCCCATCCATCAAATCGGAGTGTTTTACATCAGTTAATTTATTTATTGCGGTTATTTATTGGGGCTTCCAGCCGTAGTGGAGTTAAATTTTGGAAAGCGATATTAAATCCTGCATCGAAGTCTTTGATGCATCGTCTCTAACCTGCGTTTACTGTCAGGAACAACTCTGTGATTGATCACAACTGCAAACTACATGAAATAAGTGAGAAATGAAAAGCAGAAGTTCAGAAGTTTAGCTCCTGACCATTTAACATTTATCAGATTTTTATTTGTAACAGACTTTCTTCCTAAATCTTATTGACATCCAGTGAGCCAGGAACGATTGGCCTCTTAAACTCGGGATTAATTCAGCAGCTGGGAAGTTAATAGGAATTGACGAGTAGCTTTATGTGACAGGCCAGAAATAGTGAAAAGTTTTTCGGCAAAATTTTTTTTTGAGCATTTATTGATAAAAAGTTGTAACTGTTAACATCAGTTAATACACAATGATCTAATATGAACAATTGTATTGGCATTAACTAACATGAACAAAAATTAATAAATGCTAAAAACTATATTTCTCACTGAAGTTTATGCTTGCAAATGCATTTACTAATGTTAACAAATAAAAAGTTATTGTAAAGTGTTACCAGTTTCTCTTTTAAAAGAAACTTCCCTTTTAACTTTTTAACTTCCCTTTAAAGTCCTAATGAAATCAAAACTGACCATTTTTATTTTTTATGTAATATTGCAGTGTTTAATATAAACAATTGATCGCTGTTAGTCTTTTTTATTCATGTGCCCTCATAAACTTCAATCAAAATCTGAATATGTACTTATGCCAATCCCTTGTGCCGATCATTCTCTGATGAAGTCAGCTAGACGGCTTGGGGCAGGAGCATCCGTTAACTCCGCCCCCTCCGTTTTCCGATTGGTTGGCGCGGAATATGGCTGCCGTCGCATCATCCAGGTGGATGCTGCACATTGGTGGTGGTTGAGGAGATTCCCCTGTTCATATGTAAAGCGCTTTGAGTACTGAGAAAAGCGCTATATAAATGTAAGGAATTATTATTATTATTACTTTTTATATCCAATCAAAGCACTGTGGAGAAAACAAGCCCCACCCACTATTTTCATTTTGTGATACTCGGTTTCACTCAGAAATGCATCACAACACGGAAGTAAAGTTGATCACTACTTCCAGTTCACAGGGACTTTAAAGTCTTTTTAAAGTTTTGTTGTAGTATTCATGTGTGCATTTATATATGTTACAGGTCCAATCAGCTGGTGAAGATCTTGTACTCATTCGGTGTGTTCGTGAGTTACGCGGTGCAGTTTTTCGTGCCAGCTGAGATTCTGATTCCACCCGTGTGCGAGCGGGTCAGAAAGACCTGGAGACGGGCCGTTGATCTCAGTCTTCGTGTGCTGCTCGTCTGCCTCACCTGTAAGTCTACACACACCTCATTTCTTTCCATCTTCTCTTCCTCCTAATCTAACATTCATCCGAGATGAGAGGTGAGGTTTTTTTTATCTCTTGATGGATGAATCCTATTAAGGAGTGGACACCTGAAGGCTTTTGGATTATCTTGATGTATGTTTTTTATCTTTGGAAAAATCGAATCCGCTACTGAACCGTAAACCACCCAGCGATCTAAAATATGAAAACAAATATTTGTTTAACACTGTCACTCATGCATGTCTGAATGAGTGTTACTATGATAGAGAGAGAGGATGAGACGGTAAGAGGAGAGTCAGTAAGAACAGTGTGTGATGGGGTGTACTTTTGACTTTGAAACTGAGAAAAATAGTGCAAGACTGCAAAAAAGTTACTAATGCGAGAAAGGAGATCAAGCATCTGTCCATTGTTCCAGCTGTATATTGGAGGCTTTGTCTATTGTTTTAGCTGTCTAGGGATCTAGCTATTTATATCATTCTGGTTATTGTTCTGACTAAATGTTGTTCTCGCAAAAATATTGCTTGTCTATCAAAAAATTTGAAAGTTTCTATAGTCCAATTTTTTGAGGTATGCACGCTCTCTTAAATGTTTACATTTACGCTTTTGGCAGATGCTTTTGTCCATTGTAGTGCTAACATTGTGTCCTAATGATGCACAATGCTGCGACATGTGATAAAAGCTATCTCTCTCATGTTAATCAGAATATTTGTCCTAACCAGCTACAACGCGATGCTGAGCGTTTAGAAACGTTTTTTATTTCGCCTACACAGAGATTTCATTCAATAAATGTTCTTCGCCATGTAAATATTAATCATCAAACATGGATAAGAAGAGACTGATTAGACATTTAAAAGCAGAAATATATAACAAATACCTCAAGTTGCGCAAGGAAAGCCAAAAAAGCAGAGGAACGTATCTCTTTATGTTTGTGCTATGTTTGTGCGCTCTTCAGCTTTAGTGCAAGAGTACTTACAGAAAAAAAAACAGTTCTTATTGGCTGTGTTTTGTGATTGATTGTATGGCACCATATTCTCTATTATCGCGTTAGATATGGACAGACAAATTGCGTATCGCTAAAAACATTGCTTCACATCTAGTTAGGACGAGTTGTGAGAAGGTGCACAAACAGAGAAAAACGGTTTTGATTGGTTGGGTTTTGTGACTGATTGGGTCATGCCACTCATCTTTTTGCATTTAGTATTGACAAACTGATGACTATCAATGGAAACATATCAGATCATGTCTGGTTAGAACACGGTGGAAGACATTTTGTCAGTTTGTATATGACGTGCCGAAGAATCATTTATCCCCAATGATGATTCTGCATTTTGAAGATTTCTGGCCAGAAACTGGAGCCTGTCATCAGTTTCAGGCAACATTTACAAGATTAGTAGTAACAAAAGGAAAAGTTTTTCGTTTGCATTTTTGAAAAATTTCACATTGACAACGCTGTCAACACAGCAATGCTGTTTAAATGGATCTGCAAAGATGACTAAATACATTGTACTTTGCGTCTGCACAAAAATTCCCATTTACGCTGTTTTGTAAATGGCCCCTTATGGTTTTAGTAAATAGTTTTAATTAAACTATTTTGTAGTAGTTCGTTAGATGTTTGAAAAACATTTGGGGGATGTTTTCCTAATATTTTCATTCATGTTAATAAATTATTAGCCACAGACTTCTCTCGTATCTTAATTATTCAGTGCATTAAGCTATTTCTTGTGACTGTTGAAGTAAAATATCTATGGAAAAGACGTCAGACTAAGAAAATAGTCTGCTTTGATGACAAACTTTTCACCTCTTTTTTTTGCTTTCATGTATCATCCTGGGAGTTTCCCTCAATCTTAACGAAGGTACTTTCTGCTGTCTCGTTCTCCATTTTTTGGATTTGTTTTGTGGCGGTCCTGTAAAACATGATAATAATATACTGCTTGGAATCCTTTTCATTTATTAACTGGCTGTATTCGTGCTGAAATAATAATTTTCATTAATGATTTAATAATTATTTTATTGCTGTTTGCACTATTGCGTGGCAGCGTTTGAACCTATTAAATTATATTTATTTTAGACTGTTTATTATGGGGGTAATTTGATGCCAATATTATTGAAAATGGACAGACTAAAAGTCACAAATAGATATTACAACTTGTAAACACAAAACGCAATCTACAAATAGATTAAAAATCCACAAACACAGTCCTCGTGATCCGCAAATGTAAAACAAGATCTACGAATCGTCTTTTGTGATCCACAAATATAAAACATGATTTACAAAAAGAAATCAGTGACTTGTACTTGAAAACCAGAATTTGAATGAATGTAAAGTGACTTCTTTTTAGATGAATATTATTTTCTATTTGTAGATTGTGTCACATTTGTTTTCAGAATTCTGACACTATTGTTTCGCTTTGGTGACAAAATAATGCCATAATCGTTGAAAATGAAGAGACTACAATTTGTAAACACGAAACAAATCTGCAAATAGGTTCCAAATCTGCAAACAAACTCCTCATGATCCGCAAATGTAAAACGAGATCTACAAATATATAAAAATCCACGAACAGACTCTTCATGACATACAAATATAAAATGCGATTTACAATAGATTTAAAATCCGCAAACCAACTCTTTATGATTCACAAATAGAAATCATCGACTTGTACTTGACAAACAGAATTTAAATGAATGCAAAGTGATTTGTCTGCGCATGAGGGTCATTATTTGTTTGTAGATTGTGTTGCATTTGTTTTCAGAATTTTGGCACAACTGTTTCGCTGTTTTCCATTAAAAAAATCTACAAATGCCCTCCTCACAATTTGCAAACAAACACAGTCTAACTTGTATTTTCCAACCATTGTAAAAAGACATTCTTACACATTCTGTGCAAAGTTCAGCATGCAAGTGTTGAATCTGTGTTTGCAAATCACAGGGCATTCACGAATCCTTCTGCACAAGTCTACAGATCTTTTTGGCACTATAGCCGTTTCTCAAAACCAAGTACGCTGAACTCGGACTTGTGTCCTTCGTAGTTCGAACTTGTAAGTTCAGACTCGGAAGAACGAACTCCTGACGCGAAATGCATTCTGGGAAACTTCGCTGTCATAAGTCCACACAAGTCTCCTCTGATGCATCCTCGATAAAATGGGCGGATCAAGAAACACATCCGGGGATTTTATGTGAACTTGGGCTTGATGCGAACTTTGAATTTGGAACAGTACTTGGGCCGCGACTGATGACGTTTCACAAGTCCGCAAGAACACAAGTACAGACAAGAACGCATATTGAGAAACGGCTTATCTTTCCGCAGAGTTTGTCACTACGATCCACGCGTGTAGTCAGCCAATCAGGGGTATTGCTTTAAAGTAATGCCACGCCCCCTCAATAAGCTCTTTTCAAAATAAAAGCTGGAATCACTGCCATTTACCGTTGCCGGTGCTACAGCGCTGAAAGGCGGCCAGACCGCGTTATCGATATTATATAAATGATATTAAAGCATTTGTGTATAGCATGGCAAATATGTAGCATTAACGTGAACTAGAACAACCCCTCGTTTAAGTTATTATCAGTGCCTGACAATTCAGCCGAGGTCATTAAATCGTTAAAACACTGCATGAAGCGGTTTTATCCTTAAAACATCAGTGTCTCTTCAACGAACATTTTGCCGAGCGTCAGCGAGCCAGCTGGATGGAGTGGAGCTGCTAAGGTGACGCAGCTAAAATAAAGCAAGCGGGTGCAACGATAATATTGGATGTAACTTGCCGTAATTAACAAAAACATGAGCCTTATTTGACAGCAGCACTAATTGAACTATTTGACCATATGCATTTCATATACATACCGTGACCGGAATGCACTTACAAATCGCGCTGTTATTAGAAACATTTAACTGTTTCCATGGAGACAAGCACAAGCCGTTTATAGAAGCAGCTGCCTGTCAGCATGTACGGAATGAAGTCAAAACGGTCTCGGTTTTTAGACCGGCAGTCTGCCTGTGCCATTCCACCCTAATCCGGACTGCAAATTACATGTTAATATTATATCCACCATTTACAATCCTTTCTTTAAGGTCTGTTCTGCTTTTAACAGCTCAAAGCTATTACTCGCCGTAGCTTTCGAGTCCGTTGTCGGCTACAGGTAAATTTTGTAGTTGTTTTAGTTAACTTTGCAGAGCATTTTATTGTCGGAAATGGTCCTGGCCTGGGTTTTCCTATAACGATTGAATTTAGCACTCAAGAGCGCTTTCTACAAGGTAAAACGATCGCTCGCAGCTGGGTTTTAAGTGCTACTAACGAGTCGCTATCCCTTTGTCAACGTGCTGAAATGGTCACTTACTGAATGACTCGTAATTGTAGCAGAAGCTTGTTTAGGCTAATGATCTTCAGCCGATGTGCACTAATATTTTTTTAAATATTATTAATTATTTTTCAATGACTTATTTAATGTTTTAATAATTTGTGCATCATGAAATATTCTTTTTTCATATTTAGTTAGGACTCGTCCCACTGCGCAATGCCTTCTGCATTTTATAATATAGTTTAGATTTTTCTTTTTAGTTGTTGTTTATTATCTATGTTTATTTATTATTATTTTTTTACTGTAGCATAGATTAATTATAGCAGCAATTGGTAGGAACCATTTATCAATTCGCTAGTACCAACTTTTACCAAAATTGTACCAAATACGTTTTCCTTCTTAATTAATTTATGTTTAGTCATTTAAATTTCATTTCTCGTTTGAATTTTAAATATATTATATTAAAGTAATTTAAACAAATAAACAAAGAAAAAAACCCCAATAAATAAATATAGCCTACATTTAAAACATTACATTATCGTTATTGCTGGAGTGCAATTTGCTGGTTGTCCTGCAGGTGACCTTGTAACACTGCTGTCTTACGATGCACTTATAAATTAACGATTACTCAGGGCCGGCCCTGGGCATAGGCGGAATAGGCAAATGCTAAGGGCGCCGCCGACCCCTTGGGGCGTCCGTGCGCCCAAATTATTATTTTTTTTAATATATGTATATAAACATTTAACTATAAATATTTATATATTTTATTATATAAATATTTTTCACAAGAAAACAGCAGTTATTAATGAATTATTAGTAGCATAGTATCTCGGAAGATCGTGCTTGTTAAATAGCTCTGTGGCTATACTGCACTGAAGCGGCAGTTTAAAATATAAACCAGAATTCAGCGAACGTCAAGAACAAGAAAACGGAAACAACAATCAGACAGAGACGCGGAATTTACATAATGTTACACAGACCATGTTTAAATTTCAATGTTTCTGCACAGAAATACCAACTTGTTCACTTTGTTTTGTATTAATAAGCTGCGCATTGGAGTGCTGGCCGCGATGCTGAAGACGCGCTCGGACGGAGTACTGGTGGCAGCACAGATATTTACGTGCAACCTATTGGAAACTATTATTCGTTATTATATAATTAATATTCGTTATTTTACTTTATTAATTCCTCTTAAGAAGAGTTCTGCAATTTTATTTCAATATTTCTCTTTATATAAATACTATTTTGTACTTAAATCTATAATTTCATTATTTTACTAACCCAACTAATGACTCCTCCACTTTCCAATAGATTGCACGTAGATATCTGTGTATATGTGCCATCACGCGTCTTCAGCACCGCGGGGAGCAGCCAGCACTCCAATGTGCAGCTTATTAATACCAGACAAAGTTGGTATTTCTGTCCAGAAACATTGAAATTTATACATGGTCCGTGTAACGTAATTTAAATCCCGCGTCTTGGCCTTATTGTTTTTTTCTTGTTCTTGACGTTCGCTGAATTCTGGGTTTATATTTTAAACTGCCGCTCCAGTGCAATAGCCACAAAGCTATTTAACAATGAGCACAATCTCCCGAGACACTACAACATGCTACTAATAATTCATTAATAAGAGCTGTTTTCTTGAACACAATTAAATATTTTAAGTTAAATGTACAGTGTTAAAACATGTAAAAAAGACAAGATTTTAACAATGTCAAGATCAAATGCCTGAGTAACAGGGTATTGTGTGTATGTGTTCGTGTGTGTTTCCAAAATATTTTCAAAATAAAGAAAAACAAGACAAAGCTGTGCAGTTTGTTTCTGTGTAAGTTATGAACAAAATGATTGGAACACAATTGTGACTCTGTGATTCTAAAGGGCACCAGGTGAAATCTTGCCTAGGGCAGCAAATTGGCCAGGGCCGGCCCTCCAGAGCACTCGTAGATCTACGATGATTTTCGAGTGCTACTTAAGCTACAAAGCTTTTGGGAAACGGCCCATAATTCTAAATGAATTTTAAGATTGTTTTTACGATCTACTTACTTAGCGATGCTTTTGGGAAACCCGGCCCTGCTCGTTTGGAATTTGCCTGGCGCACAGCTCTAGTCAGAAAGATTAAAAGGCGGGCTTTGTTTTTAAAAAAATTTAATGCATTTCTTTATATTACAATAATGAACAAGTCACCCATTTATCAAGTATCGATTCATTATTTTCACTTAATCCTTTTTGCTTTTTACAAAAAGTAGAATAGGCACGCATATTCTGCATTTAGCCAAAATTATGACTGTGGCATGAAGAAACTTTCCTATTTTAGTGAAAAATAAATAAGTTATTTTGCTATTATTACGTAGCATATATTGATGATTTTTAATAACAAATATGACCGTTTTAAACAAACTAAGTACACTGATAAAAATAATATGAAAAAAATTATACGCTGGATTTACTAAAAAAAAAAACAGTGCATCATTTTTACATATACTTTTTTAAAGTAAGTTTTACATTGAATTTAAGCCTTTGCAATTTAAGCAATTGCAATGTTTAAGTAAGTTTTACATGGAGAAGCAATTAGGCCTACTAAAAATTCCATGTAAAATTTACTTTAAAAAGTGGATGCAAAAATGATGCACTATATTTTTAAGTTAATACAGCCTATTATTTTTTATAATTATTTAATTTCCTTCTCACAAATTTTACATGATAAAATTTAGGAATTAACTAAATAATGTGTTAATCTAGAATTACTCACATTTTTGCATTATTTGTACTCAAAAATAGTTTTTGTTTTAACCTATTTTTTTATATAATTGACTAATTTTATTTAGTTAAATTTACAAAGCCACAAAACATTTTTTACAGTGTAAAATAAGAAAAACGAAGTAGGTAAAACCGCATACCCAGCTAGACACTCAAATCGAGCTAGGCACTCATATCGAGTCAAAACAGTCTTGGCTTTTAGACCCGCAGTCTGCAATCCACCCTAACCCGGACTGCAGGTGACATGTTAAAATTATTCCACCCGTTACATCAAATCAGTAGTGGTTCAAGCATATGTGCCGAACCCCCCCCCTCCCCTTCATTGTCCCCCAACCCTACCACCAGTGAATAAATAAATACATTAAATAAAAACAAGCACTTTAAACAAAAAGCACACAGAATTCTTTTTTTGGTTTTTAACTGAATTCTAAACACTAAAGTTAATTCCTTAAAGTTAAATAAGGGTTAATCCCTAGTCCTCCCCTCGCGAGTTGTTTTTTGTTCAGGGCCTTAATGTGCATTGAAATATAGTTGAATGTATTTCATAAAATTAATAAAAGATATACAATTATAAATTATTGTTGAATTATCCCTTTTTCCAAGTATGTCATTATGCACAATGTATCAAACTTTGAAAATGAAACAAAAACAATAACTTAAAAGTCCTTTTAAAAGCAGTAGTTATTAATGACATAACTGTATATACTGTACATTGTATATTTTGCACGTTTCTCATCCTCTATTTAATTCTGCTTGACTGAAGGCTTCCGTTAGAACGTTTCTCGTTTGTCGTAAGGTTTTTGTACATTAAAGCTGTTGAGTTTCTCCCGCGGACTTTTCCCCCTCGCGCTCGGGCACGCTGTCTGCACGCTGTATATGAACTTGAACGCACCGCCTAAAGTCGAGGGCAGGGCGCACACTTCTAGTTCTAAACAGGTTAACTGAAAGCACAATGACATTAAATGAGCTGACGCTTATTTCGTTTTTTTTTTTTTTTTCGCAGACGCGCACAGCTCCAGTCAGGACATATTAGCCAGTTTTTTATATCAGTAGGTTCCAAACTATTGAAACCCCATACGTATTTACAAGACCTACATTTTTTTATAGAAATATAGGGGAAAACACATTTTTTCCCTTTTAGTAGTTTTTTAACAAGTTTACTTAAATAATATTAAAATATAGGGCTGCACAATTATGGCAAAATCATAATTGTTTAGGCTACCGTATTTGCACTGAATTGGGGAATGATAAATTAGAAAAATCCAATGAATTTTCAAGGCTGCAGAGAACAGTATAGCAGATATGGCTACTGAGGATTTAATTATATTATTTTAATAGTCAGCGAGTCCCACTCCGGCCCTCATTTTGAGTATCTAGCTTGGTGCACATTTTTACCGACTTTCTTTTTCTTATTTTGGTAAAAAATTAACAAGTTCTATTATTATGTAGCATACATTGATTTTTTTATAACAAATATGACTGACTTATTCATTGGCAAATGCAGAACAATGAGGAGAAAGCAAAGGTAGGCTACACGCCTTTCTCCCTTATATGATTAAAGGCTTAAATGTCATTTTTAAAACGAAAGCACATGCTTGTCAAATTTATGCTGGCTGGATAAATGCAGAATCAACAATATCTTAATTTTTTTTTCGATTTATTTGTTCGTATTCATTGACCCTTTTTTTTCTTGTGCCAATTAGCACGATTTTCTTTTTCCTGTCACTCAGCACGAATTTCTATAGCCTATATTGTTTTCCATGAACACAAATACATATATCAAATACTGCCTGACGAAATTTTGTGACCGAGCCAGCATAAATTTGACAAGCATAAACAGTCCGCTTTCGGTTAAAATTTGTTTTTAAATTAAATACATTTTAAAATTACATTTAGCTTATGTTCCCCATGATTAATCTTCTCATCGCAAGGTAGAGGCGTTTCGCCTATGTTCTACATGTTCCTTGTTGTTCTGCATTTGCCAATAAATAAATAAATAGGCTACTTAGTTTGTTTAAAACTGTCATATTTGCTAGATAATAATAGCAAAAGAACTTATTTATTTATCACTAAAGGAAGGTTCCTTCAACGCCACAGTCATAATTTTGATTAAATTCAGAATATGCCTGCCTATTCTACTTTTTGTAAAATGCAAAAGGGATTAAGTGAAAATAATTAATCAATACTTGATAAATGGATAGCCTAATCAGTCCTGACTAGAGCTGTGTGCCAGTCACATTCCAAACGAACAGGGCTGGGTTTCCCGATAACGATTAAACTTAGCACTGAAGAGCGCTTTCTAGGAGCTACTTAACGAACATTCGTTGTTCATTTACGTGCGTTTCCCAAAGATGCACGTATAACGATCGCTCGCAACTGGGTAATGCAATAATCCTTAATAATAAATAAACATAGATAATAAACAACAAATAAAAAGAAAAACTATATTATAAAATGCAGAAGGCATTGCGCAGTGGGACGAGTCCTAACTAAATATGAAAAAAGAATATTTCATGATGTACAAATTATTAAAACATTTAATAAGTCATTGAAAAATAATTAATAATATTTAAAAAAATATTAGTGCACATCGGCTGAAGATCATTAGCCTAAACAAGCTTCTGCTACAATTACGAGTCATCCAGTAAGTGACATTTCAGCACTTGACAAAGGGATAGCGACTCGTTAGTAGCACTTAAAACCCAGCTGCGAGCGATCGTTTTACCTTGTAGAAAGCGCTCTTGAGTGCTAAATTCAATCGTTATAGGAAAACCCAGCCCAGGACCATTTCCGACAATAAAATGCTCTGCAAAGTTAACTAAAACAACTACAAAATTTACCTGTAGCCTACAACCCCAGGTGAAAAAGAAATATATTTAAATAGTATTTTTTGGGACATACTTAATATATTTAAAAGCTACTATACTAAATGCATATTAAATGTATTATATTGAACCCACTTCAAATATATTAAATGCATTTCAAGATATATTTAAAATCAATTTTAATCTATTTGCATTATATTTAATATATTGAAATTGTGTTAAATTGGAACAACTTCAAATATATTTAGTGCAATTTAAGTGTACTTCTTAAAAATTCATTTGAAATGCACTTCTCATACACTTAAAAATACAGTTAGAATACATTTAAAGCTTAATTTAACTGTGCTTTAAGAACACTTTAATAGTACTTCAGCATATTAGAAATATACTAGCATTACATTAATAGAAATGTATTAGCATTACACTTCTATTTTATTATAAAGCTGTTTTTAATATTTAAAATGTTATATTAAAATCATTAAATATTAAGACACATACACAGATATTGAATACAGAACAATTTAATATACTTCATATTGTGTTGTGTACATTACAAAAATATCTAAAGTAAATTAATCAAGCACAGAGACATACATAATCTCTTGACCAAAGAGAAACATATAAAACAAATATCAGAGAAATGCAATTACAGAGCTACTTCTATCAAATTGTACAACATTAACATTAAATGTATTAATGAAAAGTACACTATGAATATGCAATCACTAAATATTCATAAGCAATGATTATATAATAATCATAATGTAATTCTCTGCATAAAAAGTTAATGAAAAAAAATGTTTAAGTGCAATTTGAAGACGGAGTGCACAATGTTTGAAAAACGCTTTGGAAAAGGAAATTGGGCCGACTACCAAAACACACTTGTAGCCAACCAGCAGTAAGGGGCGTGTCTTCTAACCGACATCCTTGCCGGGGTTGCGTATGTGTGTGGTGGCTCTATCAAAAGAAGGTCCAGATTCTATTGGGGTAGAGGCATGTTTTTTTAGGTAATTTCAAATGTTAACATTGGCTTTCAAAAATAGTGCACTCTGCCTTTAACCAACTTAAGATAAACCTATAAAAAGCTGAACTAAAACACAAACAGTTTAGATGTCACATGTTTAAGTGGAGGGTGACTTATTCTTGCAATTCAGACACCGTAGTAATTGAAGACTGCTTTATCACACGGGCTGTGAAAAGGAAACAGAATATACCAATTAACCAATAATGAATGAACATTTGGCTATCCATGTTTAAAATAAATTGGCATAGATATGCATGTATGGAAGTTTTGTTAACTTCTCAGTTAACCTTTTAAAGCTTTGACTGTGTCCTCATCAAGCGTGTCAGTTTTATCTGTCAGAGCACTCTACAAGTGGGAATGAAGATAGGATTAGAACAGGCTCATGAAATAAAGCAACCTGTGTGTATTACAGGATATGTTTTACATTGATAATTGTGTTTTATTTGAACCTAGATCATTTTCCATTGTTTGTCTATTGTGGTCTTGCAAACTTAAGGTTCACCTCTGTTTAAGGAGATTTAAGGAAATCAGAAATGATGCCAAACAGGGCTCCAGACTGCTATCAAATGGTGGCATTTTGCCACCTAAATTTGAGAGTGTGCCACTGAATTTTACATCCGGTCGCTAATGTGCGACCAGCAAATTTGACCTTTTTTTGTGATATGACCACTGATCTATATAAATGACTGGATTGCGCATAGAACGCTTGACGTAACTGCGTGAGGTGAAGCCAGCGCAGAGTTCGAGCCGCCATCTTGGTATACCCAACCGGCAGAGAGCGTCATTGACTTCCATTCAAAATCATGATCAAAATTTACCCCCTTTACAGCGTATCAGTTACACAAGGTTAATTTTTAGGATATGTGTACGTTAATTATTTGTTAATTCTGGTGTTATTTGCAATGTTTATGTTTTAATCGGGCAGGATAATGGATTTATAAAAGGTGAGTGTGTCGGTTGCATTTGCTAATGACACGGGTATAAATAAAGTTTTTTTTGACATTCAGCTACACTGTGACGGTCAGCGTTATATCTCTAAATAAGTTTAGGTAACTTGTAAGTTAAGATAACATAATTACAAAACTAGCAAATTATTGCATGCACATACTGTACAAAGCATGATTATTTATTTAGATTTCAGAATGAGCACGTTTATTGTCATTAATACTAAATTTGCTGCGGTCTGTCTGCTGATCTGATACTGTAATAAATATGAATGTATAATAACTGTTTAAAATGCAAAATGTACAACTTTCAGTAAATAACTATTTACATGCTTTGGACGTTTGTGTTGTAATAATGTACAGGGTAACTTCAGATATAAAAACGAAGACGAGTAAAGTGATGTTTTATCATTAAAATCTGATAACGTCCATTGATTAAATAGAACTTTTGGGTATACCAACATGGCGGCGCGGTGGCTTCACAATGACGTCATGTGCAATCCAGTCATTTATATAGATCAGTGGATATGACACTAATCTGAAACAGCACATTGTACTTTCTGAATCTATAATTAAAGTATTTATTAGTAATACAGTCTAAATTAGTAGACATGTGAATATTAGCATGTTGTTTTACCGTGTGTGCCCCTAAATTTTCTGGTTGCGCCCATAAAATTTTCAGTTGGGGGCCACTGTGCTCCTAGTAAAAAAAGTTAGTCTGGTGCCCTGCCAAATGGTGCAATGATGACTAGGCCAAGTCCCTTACAGCTTTACAATAAAAAAAAACTGTTTTTACAAGAATAATTCAAAAGGACAGAAATTAGCCACCTGGAATGGATGTGTTGCAAACGTTTTTCTTCACTCCACATTTGCCCCGATTCAAAAATGTCAATAGCAGTTGATCTGAAAAACAACAGGCAGGTAAATGATGATTAATGATTTGTTTTCGTTTTAAGATTTACTTACCCCGAGTACAATATATTAAGACAATATAATATAATCAAACCCAGCCTCGGCAGTTTTACAATCTCTCATAAAAGTATCCCTTCTTACAATGTCATTTTTGTGTCCATATGTAATTAGAAATACATTTAAAAATAAACAAAAATACAATAAGGTTGTCAAGATTGAACTGATATAAACATTAGCCATTGAACATTACTGGAGTTATAATAACCATATGGTCATATCATGGTATTTTCAGGTAAGACAGCTCAAACATTCATTTTAAACTAACGTTAGCGTTGCAAGAGAAACATTAGAAAAACTTAAACGTGAAATCAAATAGCAACAACAAACTTACCACCAAGAATAAGTCTTTCTATGCGCTATATCTTCATTTGTTCCTGTCTACTTGGGATCTGGTTGGTCATATTTATATCGCTGTGCTAAAAAAAATGAAAGGTTTTAATGATTTCTGAAATGCTTAAGAGAAATGCCTAACGTTAGTCAGAAAATAAAGATGTTCCAATTACCACACGCAACACAGACATAACGTTACATAAAGAAGCTGGGTTAAATGTAATGTAATGTTTACTTATTTAATGGTTAACTTAATAAAGAAATGTGAAAATCTGTCATCACTTACCCTCGTGTTGTTTCGTTCATCTCCAAACAAAAAGCGAAATACTTTTTCCCTCAACGTCAGATCCACTAAAACTGCTCACATTTTAAATCGAGTTGTTTTATCTTAGTCCTCTGGTGAAATATGATCGCCGATTAATTAAATAAATACGTTTAATGCAGAGTCGCCATCTAATTTAACAGTTTATACGTTTAATGCAAGCAACCGCATGCACCGTGAACAACTGAACTAAACTGAACAAGTTTCAAATAGCACCGTGACGTGTTACTATGACAACAACCAATCAGGTTTAGTCACGTGTGTCACGTGTGTTGTTTGAAATTAAACAAGTAAGATTTTGAAATTAAACAAGTAAGATTTTAAGCAAATCTTTGAAAAAATAGCTTATTGTGCAATCGGAATGATATAATGTTGAAAGGCTTGAGGAAAGTTCAATGTTAGCTTATTACAATTAATGAATCATGTTTTGAAAAAAGTATGTTTTATCCAAATATACTAAAACTTCACTAGAAGTACATTTGTGTTTAGCATATTTCTTAAAAGTGTAATTATGCATATATTTATTACCAGCATACTTTTAGTACACTTAATATAAATACATTAAAAATATTCTTAAGTTTAGCATATTTCTTAAAAATGTAATAAAGCATATATTTATTACCAATGTACTTCTAGTACACTTAATACAAATACATTAAAAATATTCTTAAGTTTAGCATATTTCTTTAAAATGTAATTAAGTATATATTTATTACCAATGTACTTCTAGTACACTTAATATAAATACATTAAAAATATTCTTAAGTTTAGCATATTTCTTAAAAATGTAATTAAGTATATATTTATTACCAATGTACTTCTAGTACACTTAATATAAATACATTAAAAATATTCTTAAGTTTAGCATATTTCTTAAAAATGTAATTAAGTATATATTTATTACCAATGTACTTCTAGTACACTTAATATAAATACATTTAAAATATTCTTAAGTTTAGCATATTTCTTAAAAATGTACTTAATTATATATTTATTACAAGTGTACTTCTAGTATACTTTTAAAAAATATGTTTAAATGCAATTTAACGTATTTTTAATACACTTCAAATAAGTATGTTGGAAATACAAATGTATTATAAACATACTATTTGTATTTTAAGTATATTTTTAATACATTAAATACTACGTCTTTTTGACCTGGGACGCTACAGAGAGTAATAGCTTTGAGCTGTTAAAAGCAGAACAGACCTTAAAGGAAGGATTGTAAATGGTGGATATAATATTAACATGTAATTTGCTGTCCGGATTAGGGTGGAATGGCACAGGCAGACTGCCGGTCTAAAAACCGAGACCGTTTTGACTTCATTCCGTACACGCTGACAGGCAGCTGCTTCTATAAACGGCTTGTGCTTCTTTGTCTCCATGCTCAGTCTGGAAACAGTTAAATGTTTCTAATAACAGCGCGATTTGTAAGTGCATTCCGGTCACGGTATGTATATGAAATGCATATGGTCAAATAGTTCAATTAGTGCTGCTGTCAAATAAGGCTCATGTTTTTGTTAATTACGGCAAGTTACATCCAATATTATCGTTGCACCCGCTTGCTTTATTTTAGCTGCGTCACCTTAGCAGCTCCACTCCATCCAGCTGGCTCGCTGACGCTCGGCAAATGTTCGTTGAAGAGACACTGATGTTTTAAGGATAAAACCGCTTCATGCAGTGTTTTTAACGATTTAATGACCTCGGCTGAATTGTCAGGCACTGATAATAACTTAAACGAGGGGTTGTTCTAGTTCACGTTAATGCTACATATTTGCCATGCTATACATAAATGCTTTAATATCATTAATATAATATCGATAACGCGGTCTGGCCGCCTTTCAGCGCTGTAGCACCGGCAACGGTAAATGGCAGTGAGCCCAGCTTTTATTTTGAAAAGAGCTTATTGAGGGGGCGTGGCATTACTTTGAAGCAATACCCCTGATTGGCTGACTACACGCGTGGATCGTAGTGACAAACTCTGCGGAAAGATAGTGCCAAAAAGATCTGTAGACTTGTGCAGAAGGATTCGTGAATGCCCTGTGATTTGCAAACACAGATTCAACACTTGCATGCTGAACTTTGCACAGAATGTGTAAGAATGTCTTTTACATTGGTTGGAAAATACAAGTTAGACTGTGTTTGTTTGCAAATTGTGAGGAGGGCATTTGTAGATTTTTTTAATGGAAAACAGCGAAACAGTTGTGCCAAAATTCTGAAAACAAATGCAACACAATCTACAAACAAATAATGACCGTCATGCGCAGACAAATCACTTTGCATTCATTTAAATTCTGTTTGTCAAGTACAAGTCGATGATTTCTATTTGTGAATCATAAAGAGTTGGTTTGCGGATTTTAAATCTATTTGTAAATCGCATTTTATATTTGTATGTCATGAAGAGTCTGTTAGTGGATTTTTATATATTTGTAGATCTCGTTTTACATTTGCGGATCATGAGGAGTTTGTTTGCAGATTTGGAACCTATTTGCAGATTTGTTTTGTGTTTACAAATTGTAGTCTCTTCATTTTCAACGATTATGGCATTATTTTGTCACCAAAGCGAAACAATAGTGTCAGAATTCTGAAAACAAATGTGACACAATCTACAAATAGAAAATGATATTCATCTGCAAAGAAGTCACTTTACATTCATTCAAATTCTGGTTTTCAAGTACAAGTCACTGATTTCTTTTTGCAAATCATGCTTTATATTTGTGGATCACAAAGACGATTCGTAGATCTTGTTTTACATTTGCGGATCACGAGGACTGTGTTTGTGGATTTTTAATCTATTTGTAGATTGCGTTTTGTGTTTACAAGTTGTAATATCTATTTGTGACTTTTAGTCTGTCCATTTTCAATAATATTGGCATCAAATTACCCCCATAAGCTTCAGTTAATTTGCTTGCAGCTTGCAGATCCAATACGTCGATCGTAAAGGTAATGCCGGTAGATCGCACATACCTTAACTGTGTATGCTGCTCCACGCCTCCACGAGCTTCGGGAAACAGAGCGCAAAATTGTCATTATGGTCTTGGATTAACTGTGAAACATGCTTTGCCTTTCTTCTCAAATGTGTTTTCATAAATCTTACGCTGTCCGCTGCAGCTCAGTCGTCTAACTTCTGAAATTTACCAGGATGCGCATTTTTTCCTTGATGCAGGAACTGATCCACGCTCATGAGAGAGAGAGAGAGAGAGAGAGAGAGAGAGAGAGAATTTAGAATTTTCAAAAAACCTTTATTACAAATTAAAACATTTTCATAACCTCAAATCAGAAAAAACAAAGGGGAAAATATATATATATATATATATATATATATATATATATATATATATATATATATATATAGTAACGGAAATAACAAAAAAATAAGCCAACATAGGAGCAAAGACCAAATCATCTTCAATAACCAGACACAGAGCTCCTCCATAATACCAAATCAATTCAAAAGAAAGAAGATCATTCATTGCTTTTAAGTATCTAAAACCAATAAGGATTCTAGATTTAACTTATTTTAAAAACTGCTAATATATCATGGCTTCCAGGTCTGTCAACGTTGCTGTGGTTTTTCGACAGCTGTAATATGAAGGGTAGAGTGAAAAAAAAAATGTTTAAGTGTTTTGAACATCCCAATCTGTTCGTTTACTTAGTATTTTATTCATGTTTTCGAGTTAAAAAATAATTCTTAAATCAAGATACATTTACTTAATAAGCAAAGTGGCTTAGAATTTAAGTCTTGTTTACTGAAATAAAATCTAAAATGTAATAGGTTAAGGCTTAAAACAAGTAAAAATATCTGCCAGTGGGGTAAGAAAAATAAACCTAAATTGAGTTTATTATTGAATTAAGTTGAAACTAGAATTAAGTTTATTTTTCTTACCCCGCTGGCAGATATTTTTTACTTGTTTTAAATATAAACCTGTTGATTTTTATAATTTATTTCAATTATTACAAAGTATACGATCTGATTTTTTAATCGCGGTGTTTGTTTTATTCCTCGTTTCTTTTCCGTGCATTTGCTTTATTTATTTATTTTTGCTTGTTGCATTTAAATGCACATTTGATTTGTTGCCACATTATTCTGTGTTAATGTATTTTTTAACATGTTTATAAACAAAAAGTGCGTTATTATAATAAATTATATGGCTGTGAATTCCCAGCAAACACAAAACGCTTTTATAACAATTTTCTATTACAATACATAATATCTTAAGCCACTTTGCTTAAAAAGTAAATGTATCTCCATTTAAGAATTGTCAGATATTCACTAGAAAACAAGACAAAAACAGTAAGTAAGATATTAATTTACTTTTTTCTTTCAAACATGAATTTACAGACGGCTGGAAATTTTTAATAAAATAACTAGACATACCTATTCGGGTCTGCTCCCGTTTGCTGTGATGACGGGGGACTTAGTCCAAAGCACATTTTGAGGAATACTTACACATTTTACTTCTTATTTCTTTGAAATTAATTATTATTTATTTTTAATTACAAAGTATGCGATCTGTTATTATGATTAATTCTATAGCTGTGAAATATATAAAAGAATTCCCAGCAAACACAAAACGTTTTTATAACGTTTTTGTATTTGCTGGTTTGGCATCACTTTCTTTAGCTCACACAACATTCTACCAAAAAACAGCAGATCATTTTCTACTAGATAACTCCATACACTATGGATTAAAAATGTCCCGACTGTGAACCTGATAAAACCCAGGTAAAAAGCAAATACAAATAAACCATTTTGATTTAGCAAAAGTTTACAAATAAATGCACTCCCTGCACACAACAAGCACGTCTAGTTACCATTCATATTTTGCGTGATTTAAGTTTCGTCGCATACATTTTGGAAGGCACACGATAAAAACAAAATAAGGCTTTTAATGTATGCAGACTTCATTCTCCGTTGAGGGCTTATCAATCATAATAAACGCTGTTAACTCTTCTCATTGAATGGTCTAAATCCAATGCTGGTAAAGAAATCAAATGTGCATTTCAACGCAACAAGCAAGCCGTAAAGCAATGGATGCAGGCAAACAAACGAGGAATAGCACATACACCACGATTAGATCATCGGGTCTCATACTTTGGAATTAATAAGAAATAATTATTCAGTCTAAAGAAATAAGAAGTAAAATGTCTAAGTATTTCTCCAAATGTGCAGACTCATTACAATAAACGGGAGCAGACACGAATAGTTACGTATGTCTCGTTATTTTATTTAAAATTGACAGCTGTCTAACATATGATATATTTTGATAATACGAAATGCTAAAAAAAATAATATAACACCAATCGACAATATCTGTTATTGTTATTTTTACAAGTAAATTCATGTGTAGGAGAAAACAAAGCAGCTGTCAGTTCATACTATATTGAGTGGCCATCGTAGTGGTGCAACCTGAACGATGTTTTCCCTACTTCCGGTCAAAGGCGCCATTTTGTGAAATAGGCATATAGGTGACGCTGGAGCACGCGGCCATTGTCTCTGTTCAACAAAACAAGTGTATATATACACATACACATATTTTGCCTCAATCAATCACCGAATACAAGGTGCAATTCGATGCCAACTGGCCCTTCTCTCTGGTTTCATGTTTGTAAGGAAAATTAAGGGGGAAATTACGATAGCATTTCAGCCAAACATTCATTCGTGCCACGCTGCTTTTCTTTGAACGAAAAAACCCCTCTGCTCCCCCTACACAATTTCTTCTCCTGTTATTTTATGCTTAAAACAAGCAAATAAATCTGCCTACAGGGTAAGAAAAAATTCGTGAACTTTTCCCATAAACACTTAATTCAAGAAAAATTGTCCCACCCCACTGGCCATTTTTTATCCACAATACACATTCGATGTCTGCACGCACCATTGTCTTTGTTCAACGCAAACAATTCTGTTGCGTTTTTCTTTGAACGAAGTGCTCCGCCTAGATAATTTGACCCATATTCACATGGGTTTGTTTCTCGTTTTTTCTTTGAGAACAATCTATATAGCGCTTTCCACAATCGTTTTGGTGTTAGCTTTACGTAAAATAGAAACACAGAAAAGTACTGAGCGATGGAGAAACCACGAAGCGGAACATATTATGGACCACGGATTGGCAAACAAACTGGCAACCACGCACAAAAGAAGCAAACTCTGGTTGTAAACTCACCTTATTTGTCCCCGGAAAGCGCCAGAGTCGATGCACGGAGTGGACGGAGCAAGCCTCGCTTCCATAGCCGAAGGTCAAAAATCCATTTAAACATGTAGTCCCCGGTGTCCACTCGATCTTACCCAAAAAGCCGAGAAGCGATACCGCAATGGCATCCGGAGAAGGCGCTGGCTGTCGGGATGGAGGTTAGCGGGTCAGAGGTCCGGCACTGAAGGTCTGCGTTCATTACTCACCGTGTGCATTTCACTCTATACTTGTAAAAAAAACATACAAATACATACAGAAACAGTTATCACTTATACAAAAAGAAACACGAA